>CAUYTI010068570.1:0-51446 GCA_963575145.1 Galago senegalensis | reverse complement strand
TGGCATTACAGCTCACAGCAACCTCCAACTCCTGGGCTCAAGCGAGTCTCCTGCCTCCGCCTCCCAAGTAGCTGGGACCACAGGCGCCCGCCACAATGCCTGGCTATTTTTTGGTTGCAGCTGTCATTGTTGTTTGGCGGGTCCGGGCTGGGGATTTGAACCCGCCACCTTAGGTGTATGTGGCTGGCGCCTTAGCCGGTTGAGCTATAGGCGCCGAGCCGAGACTTGGTCTTAAAAAAAAAAAACCCTGCCCCAGCTGGAGAGGTTGTTTGACCCTACCCAATGTGCTTCCTTGCCCTGCGCCTCAGTTTCCCCATCCAAGCAGGAGGAAGTTGGACTTGTTGCTCAGGGCCCTTTGTGACTGAACCCCATGGAGTAGCACCGTAGGGTGGGAACAAGGCAATTTCTCTGCTGACCCATCAGAGGGAAAGAAGGCACATGGTTTCTTGCATGTGGGGGTGGGGCAGGTGCTCTTCCCAGGCACTCACCTGCCCCAGGGACTGTCCTGGGGACACCCAACAAAGCCTGAGCCAGCATGGCCCAAGCTCTGTTGTATGCGGGACCATCAGTAACCCTGTCTCACTTTCGCCACTTCAGGAGCTCCCTGGAGACTGGAAGCAGCCTCTCCACTGACCGCTACAGGTACTGTGCCCTCCGCTCCCGCCCACCTTGGGGACCTCTCAGCCCACGCTGCCCATCTGTACCTAGGGCAGGCCCCCAAGACGCCATTAGGGGATCTTAGCCCCACGATTAGCCCTAAAAAAATCCCCACTGCCCAGAACTACTGCTGACATGTCCCCTGAGAATAGCTATACCTTGGAGTGGTACCCCTGAAAACCAGAGCTGCCCCTGAAGATCCCCAAACATCAGGGCTTAGCCAGAAAGCCCCCCAAACCTGGGCCCCTCTGAAAGGCCCCCGAGGACCAGGCTGCAGCTGACGTTCCTCTAAGATCAAGGCTAGTGGGTCCCTGGGGACCAGACACTGCTGGCAGTTCCCATGACGACCAAGGCTGCAACCTGCAGAGAGCCCGATAGATTCTGTGGACTCGCAGCCTACACTGGCAGAAGCCGGTGTCTGAGGGTCTCTGCCTCTGTTTGTTTTGTCTTGGTGTTTCCATCCCATGTCTTCTGTTTCCCTGAAGAAAGGGTTGGAGACAGTGCTAATCTGGAGGTCTTGGCTTGCAGTCTCATGGCAAGAAAGACAAGAGGCGGGCAGCTCGCTGTGGGGGTGAGGGGGGCTTAGAGGGCTGTGCGCGGTGCATGGATGTGAATCTGGGGACACATCTGTGTTGTAGAGGTGCCGAGAAGCTGCCCCCAGGAAGAGGCGTGCTGTGTGAGGACTCCTGAGGGTGGGTGTACAGGGAGGGGAGTGAGAGGTGGGCCAGCAGAGCCGTCCTGCACAGGAGTTCGTGTCTGTGAGAGAGAGACTCAGAGGTGGTGAACCTGTCACTGCAGACACCATCACGTGTCCATCCAGGTTGCAAGAGATGCTACACAGGAACTAGATGGTTGTAGCGGCCAGCCCTGAATCCCCACAGCTGTAAGGAGCGAGGCCCTGAGCTGACAGCACCCGCGGTACATTCCTGGAGGACAGAGAGCCAGGTTGTACACACGTGTGCACTCTCACACACTCATGTAACCCTTTGTGTAGACACTACACAGTCACACGCACTGGTAATCATACCAGGATGTGTTCTGTGGAGTGAAAGCGGATGGTTCTCATGGCTACCCAGCCAGATGGGGCTATTATCAGCCCACTTTGCGGAAGTTACTTGCTCAGAATGTGAAGCTGGGAGGCAGAGCTAGGATTTGAACAGGTGGGCGTCCTGCTGCGAATACTGCCCATCGCACATTCCCTGCCCTCGGCTTTGCATACAGGTCAGTCTCCCCTGTAAGTGCACATACACACGCACACTCCAGAACATTCCCACACTGGGTTCTTCCTGCAGTCAGACCCTCACACCTGCACACCTAGTATATAGATGCACTGTGTGTGCACACACACACGTACGTGCACTTAGACACACCCAGGGCCACACCCCATCTTGGCACACATGATTGCACACTCACACACACACACCCATGTACCCCTGCCAGGCTGGCTTGGGGAGCCATAGGTCTCTGGGTATCTGTGTCAGAGTGGCCTTGGCCCCAAAGAGGACGGTTAGGGAAACTCCTATAAGCAGATGAGCCACTGGCTTCTTCAAAACCCACCCACATTGCTGTTGGCAATGTAACTCCACCTGCATTGTCCCCTCTGCTGGCCAGCTAGTCAGGGGCCCTGCTCAGGGCCAGGCCAGGAAAGCTCTGGAGGGAAGGGAGGGTAGAGGGGGTTCTTTGCTCCAGGGTGCAAGGGGGCTGGGCAGGTCCTGCACTGAGCACTCCCCACTCCGGTTTGGCTGCACACTTCTCCTGGGGGCAGGGCACTGGCCGCTCCTGACCCCAAAGCCAAAGACCCCAGAGCTCCCCTCTCTGGGAGGACAGAGCTGGGGGTCAGAGCAGAGGCTGCAGGAGCCCCTGCTCTATTCAGCCATTACTTCCTGAGTGTTGTAGGGATCAGGCACTCAGGACACCTCGGTAAACAGTCCTTCTGGCTTTGCAGAGCTTCTGAGTCGGGTGGGGGGACAGGCAGCAAACAAAGAAATCGCTCTTTGATTTAAGATGGTGATAAGACTATGAAGAAAAATAAATCTGTGTAAAGGGAATGGACACTGACGGGAAAATGGTCAGGGAAGCCTTCTTTGAAGAGGCCTCATTTCACCAGAGGCTGGAAAGAAAGGAGGGGTAAAGAGTGTCACTGGGGGAACAGCCTGTGCAGAGGCCCTGAGGGGGAGCATGCTCTTCCCCCTTGCCTGTGATCCTGCCATGACACGTCCTCACTTCCAACTGTCACAGCAGCCTTGGACACAGAGCCAAGATCAACGTTCCCATTTCACAGATGAGGAAAACTGAGATCCAAAGACCAGAGGAGTGTTGGTGCCAGACCAGGTCTAGGACCAGGGCTCCCACCACTTCCAGGCCTCATGCCGTTTCTGTGTAGTGGAGGCATCTGTTTTCCTGCTCTGCAGAACCCTGCCCTTGGGCACAGTGGAGGAGGTGCCCTGTGGCCTGGCCCGGCCCCCACAGAGGTTCTGGAGGCCCCTGTACAGCCTGGGAATTCAGAAACAAACGTTCCGGCCAGTAATTGCTGCCTTTCAAAGACTCAGCCAGCTTCCTCTGCCACAGGCGTGAGAGGGAAGCTAATGTCCTTGTCCCAGGGGAGGGGGTAGGCAGCACTTGAGGGCGGCTAGCCTGCCCGGACTACCTTGCCAAATGGGCCCATTACCCTCTGCAGGCAGCCTCGTGCCTCCTCCCTACGCATCCCAGGTACCCGCTCAGTTACCAGGTGGGGTGTCCTGCATCCAACCTGGGTTCATCACCCTCCACAGGTGGCCTCATGCCTCCTTCCCACGTGCCCCAGGTACCCACTCAGTTATCAGGTGGGGTGTCCTGTGTCTAGCCTGGGCCCCTCCTAATGATACCAGGAGGAACCTTTCCCCTCAATGGCCTCCCACTCCCCATGTATATGGTGGCAGGTGTGTCCTGCCCCGGCCATCCAGAATGGGAGTTCAAGGGAGGGTTACTCTGCAGACAGGGTTTCTTAGCCTCGGCACTGCTGACACTTTGAGCTGGATCACTTTTCATCGTGGGGCCTTTCCTGTGTTTTGAAGGCTGTTCAGTGTCCTAGAAATGCCACTAGATGCCAGCAACCCTTCCCCAGCTGTGACAACTAAAAGTTTCTCCAGACACTGGAGTGTCTCCAGACACCCCTGTAGGGGGCAAGCAGGTTGCCTCTGGTTGAGAATGACTGCTCTAGAAGCAGCCCATTTGCTAATGACAGGCTGAGAAAATGCCCACCCACGGTGGGGACTTGATTCTTCACTTGGGGCTGGATCAGGCCCCTGGGCGCCAGGCAGCCTTCTGAGGGCACCAACTCCCATGTGAGGCTGGTGTTCCTGGGATGTCCCCCTCCTGCTGGTAGTTCCCAGGCTCTCTGTGCACACTCCTAGGGAGGCTCAGTTTCCTCATCTGAGGGGGCGGAGAGGGGTTGCCAGGACCCCTTGTTTGGATGGAATGTGACTATTGCCTGGCCCTTGAGTAGCCAGAGGGGATGTGGGTGGTGCACCTGGGAGAGACGAGGCCAGACCA
The DNA here is from genome assembly GCA_963575145.1 of Galago senegalensis. Classification (NCBI taxonomy): domain Eukaryota; kingdom Metazoa; phylum Chordata; class Mammalia; order Primates; family Galagidae; genus Galago; species Galago senegalensis. The sequence continues at coordinate 47,258 of CAUYTI010068570.1, read as the reverse complement.
GTGATTCTGAGCCCTGTGACTGTCAGGTTTTATGGGTCTCTGAGCCACCCACTGGGTCTTGGGTCCCCCTGCCCAACAATGTCCCTGTCTCTCAGCCCAGCCGTTTCCCTGCCACTCCCCCACCCTCCCTGGTTAGTGACAGGATTCCCCTTGGGCAGCCAATGAGCGGCTGTCATCACGGCTCCACTTTAGATTTTATCAATGTGTCCCGTTGCCTGGGCAACTGGCGCTGGGCAGCCCTGTCAGTCTTTCTCCGAGAGCCTGCTTCTCGGAGCCAGCTGCTCCCACCCCTAGCACCATGTGGCCGCGTGGTGAGTTTTCCCTCACATAGACCGGACTGGGATTCCACCAAACATAATTTCTCTGGCAAAAGACGCTGGTGTCTGTCTGTCGCCTTGACCCCTCCCCACCTGCACCCCCTGGGTCTTACCTGGCCTCAGCCATTCCGGGCCAGGCAGGCAGGTGGACACCTGCCCAGCCAGTGCTAGTGGGGGCCACCGGGAACCTCAGGACCTGGTTGGAAGAAGAGATTTTTAGAGCCACTGTCAGGAGCCTTGGCACTCAGCTCCCCTAGGATGACAGGCTGGGGGTTTCCACAGCTGGACACAGCCAGAGCTGCTGCAATTTGCCCCAGGGACCCCCAAGCAAGCCCCGAGAAGCACCAGCCACCAGAGACAGCAGCAGTGTGAGGCTGGCTGAGGGAACCGCGTGAGTGAGTTGCTAGGCTTTTGTGCTCGCCGCTCTTTGTATTGGAGGCGTGCACTGTGCGCGCAGCGCCAGGCAGGGCCATGTGAGCGGGGGCCACCGTGGCAGGGACGGGGCGGGCTGGAGCAGCCAGTCCTCCAGCTCCCACCAGCCCCCTCCGTGCCTCTGTGGAGGAGTCACTGCGGGTCCAGCTGGAGACTAAGGTGAAAATGCTCAAGTTCAAGGCCTTTTGCCTGGATTACTGGCAGTTCCTGTGTTTGCAGCCACTGCACGGGGCCTACAGGAGGTAAGTCGACCTCTGGGGAGGACCTTGGCCACTAGGGCAACAGGGCCTGGAGGGAAAGTTCGTCTTGAGCCTACTTGACCACAGGGCTTCCTCACCTCAGCACAGGGTCCCCGCCACTGGCCTAGGACGGTGGTGGCATTTGCCACTGTTCACTTTGTAACTCAGCTTAAGTATTATTCTCTTCTGTTCCTCCAGCCTTGAAACTGGTAGGGTTTCTGTAGAGAAATGGTCATTCTGGACTGCTCTGTGGTCAAGCACTGTGTGTGTTCCTAGGGCAGACTTGGTCCTGAGCAGGCATGATCTCACGGGAGAGCAGCCGGGCAGGCCTGGAGGTCCCCAGCCTGGCTCTGCCACGGCACAGCCCTTCCAACCAAGTGAGCCGCTGTGTCTGGAGCCCCTGCCAAGCACGGGTTTAGGGAGGCATGGCATGGCATCCCCGGTCTAGAGGTCAGAAGACCGGAGTTCAAGTCCCTTCCCTGGCTATATGACCTTGGGCAGGTCTCTCTCCCTCTCTGAGCCCCCTCTTTGGTGGCTTGGACCTGATGACATGTGGTGGGGGGTAAGGACTGTGGCCTGGGGTGACGTAGGTTGCAGGCACCCCAAGCCTAAACATTCAGATCTGCGACAGTATCTTTCAGATGTGTGTGTTCTGTCCAGGCACCTGGGTCAAGAAACCGCCGTGCCAGGGCCAGCAGGAGAGCACAGGGAGCCATCGCCATGGTCACCTTTCACAGCTTGTGATTAAAGATCTTGTGGAGGGATTTATTCCATCCACTCTGAGGGAATTAGTTTTTCCAGAGTCTGCGGCCATTAGCATGCAAGCTATTCTGGGAAAGTGCAGGAGCTTTCTTTCTTCTTCCAGTGGGGCTTTCTCTGAAGGGGGCGGGCACGGAGGGTCTCACGGCAAGCCGTAGAAAGGAAGTCCCCACTCTTGGGCGGGTGCCAGGGAGAGTGGCCTGTCTGCATCTGATTAGTGCCGGCAGCTTCAGAGCAGGGTGCAGGCACCTGGTTGGCCCTCAGCACCGTGGAGAGGACAGGCCTTTCACACTCCCCCACCCCCCAACCCCGCCCCTGTTGGTTTGTGTGTGTAGCCTGGAGTGGGCATGTCCTGGCTTCATGGAGGAGGTGACAGCCTAGCTCATGGTGAAGCACCTGAAGGAATTAGCTGAACTGAGGTGGGGAGGACAGGTGTTCCAGGCAGAGGGAAGAGCACATGGAAGACCCAGAGGCTTTAAAAGGGAAAGGAGGCTATGTGTCTGTAGCTCAAGCAGCTAAGGTGCCAGCCACATACACCAGAGATGGCAGGTTCGAATCCAGCCCAGGCCTGCCAAACAATGACAACTATAACCAAAAAGTACCTGGGCGTTGCGGCGGGTGCCTGTAGTCCCAGCTACTTGGGAGGCTGAGGCAGGAGAATCACTTAAGCCCAGGAGTTGGAGGTTGCTGTGAGCTGTGACAGCATAGCACTCTACCCAGGACAATAGCTTGAGGCTCTGTCTCAAAATAAATAAATACATAAATAAAAATAAAAGGGGAAGGTGTCTTCCGGCCATAGTGAGAGGCCACGGAGCTGGGAGAGGGCTCGAGGGGCCAGAGTCCAGGACTCAGGGCTGGGCTTTGTCCTGCAGTCAGCGGAGGGCCCATGAAGGGTCTTGGAGGTAGTGGCAAGCGAGGGCCCCACGCTGAGGTCCTTTGGTCCAAGTGTGAGAGGCCTGGCTCAGACTCCAGGAGAGACCAGTGAGAGCCCCCGACCCCCGCTGCAGAGGCTCCTCTTCAGAGTGAGTACTCTTTTCTTCAGGCCCCCACGGTGCACCAAAGACATGTGGGGTGTAGTCCTTGAGGAGCTCCAGCAAGGAGTAAAGACCTTCTGACACACATGAAAGCCAAGGATGGGAGACAAGGAGAGGTGTCATGCGGACAGCAGCCACCTGAGGGAGGTCATGCCGGGGAGACCTCGTGCGGCTTCCTGCAGGCAGCGGGATCTGAACCCGCCCGATGCAGAAGTAGGTTTTCCAGACAGGACGGCGATATGGGAGGAAAGCAAGGGATGAGCAAATGTGTGGAGTGGGCCTGGCGTGGTTCTGAAGTTGTCCCAGATGAGGCTGGAGCTTCAGGCCCGTGACAGGGGAAGAGGCTGGAGAGAAGAGCGGGGCAATGACACTGCCAAGGCCGGCTGAGCGCCTGCTGCTAAAGACCCCCTCTGAGCACCCGTGCTGGGCACTAATCCATGAAGTGGGGGGCACGGTCCTCCCATCTTCCAGGTGACAAAGCCAAGGCACGGGAGGAGTTTGCCCAGAGTCCCATGGCCGGTCAGTGGTGGGGATTTAACCAGGTGGTCTGGCTACCATGCCGCTCCAGCCATCCACCTTGGCAAATATATGCTTGGGGCTGGGGGCAGTCTGTCAGCCACTGACCGTGAATAATGGTGATGCATCAGCGGGTGCACAAGAACTCAGGCTTTGTGGTCACACCTCACCCTGGCCGGGAGCTTAGAAAAGTCCCTTCCTCTCCACACCTCTGTAAAACATGGGAGAGGAGAGGCTGAGCCCACCTCTCACGGTCCTGGTGAGATTTACAGGGTAGATGCCAAGAAAATGCAAGATCCTGTGGCACTTAACCGGGGCTTAGCAAGTGGCAGTGGTTTCCCAGACAGGTCCTCCCCCTGGAAGGCTTTGTGAATGGAGCCACTTGGCTTTTTGCCGGATGCCATATTCCGTTGTTTAAAACAGCGCTCCAAAACTTAAGAGTATGAAAAGGGTGTTTTGCAGACAATGCATAATTAACCACTTCTAAACACAGGGTGTGCCAGGCTCCCTTGAAGCTGTTAATTATTCTTCATTAGTGATCTTAAATTAATGTAAAATAATCTTGGGATTCTGCCAGAGGCCGGGACTGGGGGAGGAGCTGAGCTCTTATTTCAACTAGGAAGCAAAAGGAAGTGTCCCCAGCACCTCCTCTGGGGAGGGCCTCTCTGCAGAGCTCTGGCTGTGGCTCAAAGGCCATGTGGGAGGTGGCGAACCCTCTGCCTGTCCCCAGAGCCTGACAGACCTCAGGGTGCTTTGGTTAAAGAAATAATAGTTGGGCAACACCTGTGGCTCAATGGATAGGGTGCCAGCCCCATATGCTGAGGGTGGTGGGTTCAAATCCAGCACCGGCCAAACTGCAACAGAAAAATAGCCGGGCATTGTGGCGGGCGCCTGTGGTCCCAGCTACTCAGGAGGCTGAGGCAAGAGAATCACCTAAGCCCAGGACTTGGAGGTTGCTATGAGCTGTGTGATGCCACAAGACTCTATCTCTACAAAAAAAAAAGAAAGAAAGAAAAGAAATAATACTTGAGGTGCAAGGAAAACATGGGGAGTAGTCTACTCACTGGCCAGCCTCAGCAATAAACTGATATGGCAACAGCCCTGGTGGGTCCCCTCAACTCCTGTCCCAGCCGAGCTGACACTAAACAGAACCCCTTGTTCAGGGTTTGCATTTCCCATACACATTTTTATAACTTTTCTATCACTAAAGATTGTTTTAAAACTTCAGGTACATGGCATTATAACCTATAACTTGGTTTTTTAAAAAAATTAATTGTGGTTAGAAATATGGAACATAAAATCTACCATCTTAACTGTTTTCAAGTGTGTAGTTCTGTGTTTTTCTTTTGTTTTGTTTTGTTTTTGAGACAGTCTCACTGTGTGCCCTGGGTAGAGTGCCATGGTATCATAGCTCACAGCAACCTCAAACTCCTAGGCTCAACTAATCCTCCTGCCTCAGCCCTCCTAAGTAGCTGGGACTACAGGAGTCCACCATCACATCTGGCTACTTTTCCTATTTTTATTTATTTTATTATATTCTTTTGAGACAGAATCTCACTCTGTTGCCCTGAGTAGAGTGCTGTGGCATCCTTGTAGCTTACAGCAACCTTAAACTCTTGGACTTGAGCAAGCCTCTTGCCTCAGCCTCCTGAGCAGCTGGGATTACATGCACCTGCTACAATGCCCGGCTAGTTTTTCTCCTGTTTTTAGTAGATACAGGGTCTCTCTCTCTCTCAGACTGGTCTCAAACTACTGAGCTCAGGCCATCCACCGCCTCAGTCTCTCAGAAGGCTGGGATTACAGGTTGAGCCGCGATGCCCAGCCTCTAGTTCTGCGGCATTCACACCGTGGTGCAGCTAACACCATCGTCTGTCTCCAAAACTTCTTTTTCCCAAACTGAAACTCTGTCCCCATTAAACCACTCCCTGTCTGATCCCACTTGAGCCCCTGTCACCCACCATTCCACTTCCTGCCTCCATGAATTTGACTGTTCTCCGGACCTCACATGCATGGAACTGTGTAGTTTTTATCCTTTTGTGGCTGGGCTGTTCTGCTTAGCACGATGTCCTGAAGGTTCATCCATGTGGCAGCAGGTGTTAGAATTCCCTCCCTTTTTAAGGCTGCGTAATATCCACCTCTGGACAGACTACATTTTGCTTATCCGCGCATCCGTCAGTGGGCCCTCGGCTTGTTTTTGCCTCTTGGCTACTGGGAATGAAGTTGCTGTGAATGCAGGTGTGCAGACACCTCCTCTTCAAGATGCAACTTGCTTTTTTATTCAACATTTTCTTGGTGAGATTCATCCATGTTGCTACCCAGGACAGCAGAGTAAGATTCTGTCTCGGGGGGAAAAAAAAACCCTTTAAAAAAATACCCCATCCTTGCTGACACAGCCAGGCATGATGACTTACGCCTGTAATTCCAACAATTTGGGAGGCCAAGGAGCGAGGATCACGTGAGGCCAGGAGTTTGAGAGCAGCCTAGGCAGCATAACAAGACCCCATCTCTGCTGAAAAATAAGCCAGCATGGTGGCATATGCCAGTTACTTGGAAGGCTGAGGCAGGAGGATCACTTGAGCCCAGGAATTTGAGGAATGTGAGCTCTGATGACAGCACTCTACTTCAGCCTGGGTAACAGAGTGAGACTCTGTCTCTAAGAAAACAACCACCAAAGAAAAAAAAAAAGTCCCCTCCAAAACCTTCCTAACTCCATGTAACTGTCCCATGTCCAAAACCTTCCTAACTCCATGTAACTGTCCCAGCTGCTATGGCAGTGTAACAGATTCCCCCAAACTTAATGGTTTAAAACAGCAATACTTATTTTTCCCTTGGAACTGTGATTTGGACAGACCACCTACCTGCTCACCCACCCACCCATACACCCTCTTCCTACCTGCTCACCCACCCCATTTCCTACCTGCTCACCCACCCCATTTCCTACCTGCTCACCCACCCACCCATACACCCCCTTCCTACCTGCTCATCCACCCACCCATACACCCCCTTCCTACCTGCTCACCCACCCACCCATACACCCCCTTCCTACCTGCTCACCCCCCCCAACGCTTTGTCCCTCCCTTGCAAGTTGCTCTTGGCTGCCCACTGAGACCTTACTGAGGCTGTCAGGCAGACCCCTACATGAGGCCTCTCTGTGTGGCCTGGGCTTCCTCTCAACATGGTGGCTGGATCCCAAAGGCAGACACCCAAGAGCAGGAGAGCCAAGTAGAAACTGTCACCTCTCATGACCAGGCCTCAGAAGTCACACGGCACCATTTCTGCTGCATTATGTTCATTGGGACAGTCAGAGAGTCCTGCCCAAGCCCATAGCTAGGGGCTTAAACTCCACCTCCTGATCAAGAATGGCAAGGTTCTGGGGTCCTGTGAGATAGGAGATGAGTTGTGGCCGTTTCTGGAAGTCGAGTCTGCCATCATGACCATGGCAGTCACTCCTCCACTCTGGCCCTCAGTGTCCTGGGGCCGGGAAGGGCACTTCACAGGTGTGAGGCTGCCTGGGACACAGTAGCTCTCAATAAATGGCGGGTTTTCTTTTTCTTAATAGCATAAGTTCAGATAAAGTACAGAGATTGTTCAAGAGAGGAAGCAATCATTTTAGCTGGGAAAGTGGGAAGGATTCCTAGAGCTGGGATGGGTGTTGGGAGATGAGAGGATTTGCCGGGTCTGTGTGGGCAAGGTGCATTCTCATCAGAAGAGTGATGAAAAGGGCCTAAAGATGCTCCAGTGTAGGGGTCCTCAAACTTTTTTAACAGGGGGCCAGTTCACTGTCCCTCAGACCGTTGGAGGGCCGGACTGTGGGCCCCGGAACGAGTCGGCTGCTAAGTAGGACAGGCAGTGGCGGCAAAAACACCCAGTGGGCCAGATAAATGTCCTAGGCCGGCTACATGTGGCCCCCGGGCTATAGTTTGAGGATGCCCGGTCCATTGTATCTGATAGCACTCTCTGTGGTGGAGAGTGGCAAAAAGGACCTCAGGCCTGCTAGATCAAAAAGGGAATTTACTGAGCCAGTCTTGGAAATTCAGAGGCTCAGGAGCAAGCTAGAGAAGTGAATTAGGGACCTAAGCAGCTCAAGTGCCTACATTGTGTCCCCCAGTCTCAGGCTCACAGCTATGACCAAGGCCAACCCAGGGAGCCCTTAGCCATGTGCCACCACTCAAGTGGTAAAGTCTCAAGAGAGCTTGATTGGTTGAGTCTAAGCCAAGTCCCACTCTTTGGCAATATTGGGACATCAGTGGGAGGGGTGGGAAGTAGGAAGGTGCTTCTGGGGACCCCTTGATTTCCACTAGGGACAGGAATTTTCACTTCCCAGCACTGCTCTGTGTGGGAGAAGCCAGGCCCAGGGCCAGGGAGGATGCCCGGAAAGTCTATGTTCTGGGCAGTGAAGGTTGCCCTGTGTGGCCTGCAAGCCTGTCCTGGTTCTAGCACTTCCGCAGGACCAGTGAGGCCCAGAAGGGGTGTGGGTGAGAAATGCACCCGGGGGGTTGGTCTGACCAAATTGGCAGCAGCCTTGAGAAGCTGCTGAGAGAAGCGTCTTCAGCAGGTTACGTGCCCTGAAGGATAAAGAATCAGACATCTAGAGACAAACTCAGCTGCAGTTTAGAAAGAGGACCTGATCTCTTTCTTGTGAGCCGAGGCCCACCCAGAGGGTGTTTGAAGAAAGTGTTCCAGGTCAGTCTTTCACTGTGGCCTCTGCTCCTCCCTGGCCACCTGAGTCAGCAAGATCCCACTGGTGGTAAGAGGGCAGGGTGGGGGTGGGGGGCAATGGGGATTAAGTTTACGGAGATTTGATTCTTGCTGGGTCAATACCTTACTATCTTCTCACTAACACACACTTTTTGCCTTTGGCAATTGCTGGATTTAGCATGTGAGACTAATCTACCCCAAGTGACTGTTTGCACCTCAGACATTTCCTGGCAGCCATCAGTGGACAGGTCAGCCTGTGGGGAAAATTTTGCCAACCTGAGGGCTCCACATGCGCCATTGACTCAGAGGGGGAGAGGTGTGAGCCTGAGTGCTTACTCACTGAGCAGGGCCTGTTAGGGACTGAATCGTGCCCCCCCCCATTCATAAGTTGATGTTGTGACCCCATGACCTCAGAATGCGGCTTTGGAACTATGTGTACAGTCTTTGAAGAGGTGACTGAGATATACGGGGGTGCTTAGGGTGGGCTTGGGTCTGATCTAAGCGATGTCCTTTTAGAAGAGGAAATTGGGATGCAGACACACAGGGAAGCCGTGTGGGGTGGCTAGTTTTATACATCAGCTTGGCTGGGCCACACGGTGCCCAGATGTTTTGGCAAACACTATTCTGGGTGTGTCTGGGAGGATGTTTGGGGCAAGATGTACACTGGAATTTGTGGGCTGATTAAAGTAGATGCCCTGGGCAGCGCCTGTGGCTCAGTGGATAGGGCACCAGCGCCATATACTGAGGGTGGTGGGTTCAAACTCAGCCCCGGCCAAACTGCAACTAAAAAAATAGCTGGGTGTTGGGGTGGGCGCCTGTAGTCCCAGCTACTCCGGAGGCTGAGGCAAGAGGATCAACTAAGCCCAGGAGTTGGAGGTTGCTGTGAGCTGTGATGTCACAGCACTCACACCCTCTATGGAGGGTGATAAAGTGAGACTCTTGTCTCTAAATAAACAAATAAAGCAGATGCCCTTTCTGATGTGGGTGGGCCTCATCCAATCTTTAAGGCCTGAATAGAACAAAAAGGCTGAGTGAGAAGGACACCTCCGCCTGACTGCCCAGGAGCTGGAATGTCAGTGTCTCCCTGCCTTCAGACTCACTGAGACATGGGCTCCTTTGGGGCCTCAAGTCTGCTGGTGTTTGGGCTGGAACTAAATCAACAGCTCTCCTGGGTCTCTGGCCAACTGTAGATCTTGGAATTTGTCAGCCTCCATAATCATATGAGCCAATTCCTTATTTTAAAAAATCATATATAGGCTGGGGACAGTGGCTCGCAGCTATAATCTTAGCCCTCTGGGAGGCTGAGATGGGTAGATTTTGCTTGAGCTCAAGAGTTGAGACCAGCCTGAGCAAGAGTAGGATCCTGTCTTTACTAAAAAGAGAACAATTAGTAGGGTGTTTTGGTAGGAACCTATAGTCCCAGCTACTCACTGGGAGGCTGAGGCAGGAGGATTGTTTATGCCCAAGAGTTTGAAGTTGTGTAGCTGTGAGCTACACTGACACCACGGCACTCTACCCAAGACAACACAGTGAGACAATGTCTCAAAAAACAAACAAAAAAATTATATTCTTCTGGTTCTGCTTCTTTGGAGACTCTTGACTAGCACATCACGTGAAGACCCAGAGAGAGAAGGCCATGTACAAGCTGAGATAGTGGCCTCAAAAGCAGCCAACCCTGCTGACACCTTGATCTTGGTTTTCCAGCCTCCAGAACTATAGGAAAACCAATTCCTGTTGCTCAAGTCTCCTAGTCTGTGACACTCCCTCATGGTAGCCTAGCAAGTCAGAATGGAACCTCTCTATCTTCATCTGTGAAGAGGGTACAGGAACCACCCTGAGGCAGCCCAGAGATTCTGCCGAGCACAGTGTGTGTGCACACGTGCCCTCAGCCAAGCTCCCGTGCCCACCGTTTGGTGATCAGGAGTGGGGTGAGGCTGAGGCAAATGAGGCATTGACCTTGGACACAGAATGTATGGGGGCCCAAAAGCAAATGAATGAAACATCCAAGTTTAAACACAGGCTGTTGTTTGTTTCAGGGCACTGGATTATTGTACAGCAAGAACAGCCATTCAGTCATTTCCAAGGGGCCCTTATGTGCCCTGGAGGGCCAGTTTATAGGGTTAACAATGATGCATGGACAGATGGGACAAGGTAGGGCCGTATATACTACAGATAATCCTTTGTTTAATTTTAAAGCTGTATTAGCCTTTTCCGGTTGTTTCACATGTGGAGGTTGGCTATTCTGGTGAGTGTTCTTGTGGTACACATTTTTCCTTTTGTATCAGGCTCTGTTATGGCTCCACCTGTGTCCTTGCTGACCCTGAACTGGCCCATCCTCATGCTGCAGGCGACACAGACAGAAGGAAAGTCACAGCAGCTCAGTGTCCCCTGTGCTGTCCACTTCCAAAGGGCCAGCATGAGTGTTCTCCTCGGAAGGCTACCCTGAGAACTCATCCCCCCCCCCCAGCAGATATTTGTGTGAGAGGCTTGAGAATCAGGTGTTTCTCCCTAGAGGATTTCGTTAGGTCAGTTGGCAACTCTGAGTGAGATCTGAGGGTGAGACAGCAGTATTGAACCCGTGTCAACACCCTGAATTTGAAAACCGTTCTGTGATCACGTCCAAGAATGTCCTTGTGTTTAGGGAAGATGCTCTCAAAGTGTAAGTGATTGACATGGGGAACTCACTCTCAAATAATTTTAAAAAATAAAACAAAACAGTGTGCGTACAGTGTTTATTAAAAAAATAAAATAAAACAAAACAGTGTGAAAGAGAGAGGGCATGTGGCACAGTGGTCTGGACATAGTGTTAGCATGTGGGGAATCCCGGTGAAGGATAGCAGGAGTTCTTTGTAGTCTTCCCACAACTGTTCTTTAAGTCTGCAATTAATTCAAAATATAAAGTTTACAAAAGAGACCCAGGTGTCTGAGGGCTTGGAGGCAGGTGGTCACGTAGCCCTCCTCCTTAGCCTTCCCCTTCCCTGCCTTCAGAGTCCTGCAGGCCTCCATGACAGGGCACCTGGTCAGAAAGGCCCTCCTCGTCACCTTATCCAGGACGGCATCTCCCGCCCCTCACTTCTCCCGTCACTCAGTTTGGTTTTCTCGATTGCCCTCAGCATCCTGGGAAGTTATCTCATTCATTTTCTCAGCATTTTTGTCCTTTATTTCCTAGCTGCAAAGGTCAGCTCCATGAGATTTTTGTCTGTCTTGGTCACCAATGTCCCCAACACAGTAAGGTCTCAAGAAATGTGTGTGAACAAGGGAAAGGTTAGATCACTGGTTCTCAACCTTCCTAATGCTGTGATTACCTTCATTGTGACAAAGGGGTCATGACCCACAGGTTGAGAACTGCTGGGTTAGATGATCCTAAGTCTAGAGGTCGGAAATCCTGGAGTCTTGTTGGTGTTACCTGGGCACTCCTCTGCCCCACAGAGCCCATCGGAACCCAGCCCTAAAGCCTGGGACATGTTGCAGAAGGCACGGAGACACTGCAGAGGCCAAGTGCCCCAGCTGAGCCCCTCCCTGCTGCAGGGCAAGAGCAAGTGGAAACACAGATGTCTTCCAGCTAGGGTGATCTGTCCCCAGCCCCAGGCTTGTCACCTTCCTCCCTGGCAGAGGAGAAGCCTCGGGAGAAAACGTGCTGCATGGTCCTTACGTGTAGGCCTGTGCTCCCTTAAAGGTGGGCCCACAGTGAGAGTGAGCTCACTCCTCTCCCAGGGCTTCTTTGTAACAAAAATGGGGCAGGTTTTAAGCCCAGCACCTTTGGCAGGAAACAGTATCTGTGTGAAATTCAGTAACATTGTCTTGTTTTCATGGTAACCTTCTACTTACAGCAAATGATACGAGTTTTCCATTTAGGGGAATGATATAAAGTTTCCGTTTAAAAAACAAGTGAATTCAGGGGAGAAAGCCAGTTAATTTATTTCGTGCATTGCTTTCAGCTTGTCGCTGTTGAAAGTGTGAAATGTGCCTGAAAGTGGAGAAAACTACTCAATATCCGAGGGGAACCTCAGAGCCCCACATCGAGCCCCACGCCTGCAGGGCATGGCTTTGCCCCCACGTCTGAGTTCCTTCCAGCCCCATCCACTTTCTTTTTCATGTTCACCTCTCCAAACTGGTCTCCAAAAATGGCTTTGTACAGTCAGTTTGTCCAAATCAAAGAGATCCATGCATTGATGTGTCTCTTAAGTATCCTTTTAACCGAGAGGTTCCCCTTCTCTTCTACCCTTGAAATTTATTTTTTGGAGAAAGTGGGCCACCTGCCTTTAGCACACTCCATGTTCAGGATTTGGCTGATTGGTGTCATTTAAACTGTTCCTCTGTTTCGTGTTTTTCCTGGTAACTGGGAGTTAGATCAAGAAGCTTGATTAGACTTGGGTTCAGTTTCTTAAGCCAGTTGATTTTTACAGAAAACATTAATAAAAAGAGAACACATTAAATAGATACTAGAATGGTCCACAGAGATAGTGTGCAGCATAAGGCCAGAGCACGGATGGAGCTCAGAACCGTGAACGGGGAAAGCAGTGGGAGAGATTCAGGCAGCAGGCTGATGGGACAGGTTGCGACATTCAGAAGCAACTCAGAGACAGATGACCAGGAAAGGAGGCAGGGAGGCCAGGGAGGGGGCAAGGGCCTGGTGAGGCTGCCGCAGGCCCCCCAGTCCTCTGGGAAGGGGGTTTGTGTGTGGGCACACACACTCACCCACAGTCCAGGGAAGGGCTTCTGTAGGGGATCTCCTGACTTGTATGGCAGGACCCAGGGACCAAGGAATTTAGGCCTCTCAGTTCAGAGTGTGGGGTTGAAGGGAGCAGTTTTTCTTCTTTGCCCAAAAAGGAGCTAGGGAATAGGCACAGCCTGAAACAAAAGAGGCCTAGGTGAGACACTGGGAAGGACCTCCTTCCTGGATGAAGCACCGTGCTACATGACAGTTATGGAGTATGTTTTAGAGAGATTGTTTTGGTTCAGTTCGCAGCCCTGGCATTTACTGTTTGTCTGACCCTGGATACGTTTGCGGATCTCTCTGGGGCTTAGTTTCTTTGCCCTATAGACAAAGTAACGACAGGAGCTACTCTGGATGGACCCAGGGAGTAACCGAGTTAATCTTACATGGAGTGCTGGCTATAATAAGCATGCAGTGACCACTGGCATTGCTGCTGCCATGGGGTTGGCAGGGAACTGCGTCCTGCTGAACACTTACAGACGGCCACCTGTGGAGAGCTGAGAGACACAGCTGAGGAGGGTGTGGCTGCGTGTCCGTGACCCTCTGCACAGCGTTGCAAGGCAGGTTCTCACAGCATCTGCACCTTCTGCCTGTGTGATCTTCACAACCCTCCTGGAGGTGGCTTCTCTTTTTCTTCCTTTGTGGATGAAGACACGGAGGCAGGAAAGAGGCTGGTGACTGGCTTGGAAAGACCCCAGGGCCAATGCAGCTCAGCTCATTCAGGACCCTGATCCAGAGTCCCGGGTCTGCTGGCACCGTGCTGTGTGACTACCTGATGTCACTGACAGTGGGGAGACTCTATGTCTCCATCTCCGACACGGAGGAGCAGGGCCGGAGCCTCCATAGCCTGTGTTGTCTGATTTCTCTGTAGAGCAGATCTGAGCACAAACCCTGAAGACCCCCGGTACTGTCTGCCATCCCCACCCAGGCCATTGACTCTTGGGAAAGAAAGCAGAGAGGTGCTTCCCCCCGCCCGTCTGGTACAGCTGACAAGGAATGCGATGGGCTCTCTCTCCTGAGGGGCCAGGCTGTCTCTCTCAGGCTTCCTGTTCTCAGTCCTGCCTTCTGGGGCTCCTTCTCCACACCTGCAGAGGTGACCAGTTCTAGGCTGTCATGGCTGTGCCATGACCCCAGTTGGGGGCCACCTTAGCAAGTTCCTGGAGAGACAAAAATGCTCCACCCGGATCCTCAGGAGCTGCCCAGGATCCTGTTTCTCCCTCAAGTGGCAAAACTTGATCAGATTGTGCAATTGTCTTAACACTTCCATCTGGCCTGGCCCTGGGGTCAGCTGACAGAGGCCAGGAGAGCAGGCCCTGGCCCCAGATCTCAGTCTTGCAGGTCATGTCCTTTCTCCAGATGGATCAGGTGAGAGGCTGCTCATTCATTCATTCATTCATTCATCAAGCATTCATTCACTAACTCCCCTGCTGGGCCGGGAGCATGAGAAGTGGATAAGCAAACCCTACCTGCACCCACGCTCCAGTCACTCCCAGCGTGCTATTTTCAGTTCTTCAGGAGCTGGGGAGGGGCCGCAGCATCTCTGCAACTGGAGCAGTCGTGGGCAGCCTCCTAATGAGTCTTGAAGGGTGAGAAGGAGCAGAGGATACAAGAATGGCCTGTGGGCCACACGTCCACAGATGTACTTCATTTGGCTTGCATGGAATTAGCCCATACGGCATTTTAAGTCTGAATTTATTACAAACATCTAAAAATCAAGAGCTTTTATATAAAGATCTGGATTTCTGACGTCTGAAAAATCAGAGCGCTCACTCATTCAGAGCAGCAGTCAGCAGAGCTGGGCAGAGTCCCCACCACTCTGTCCACCCAGTCTTCCCCCAAACCTGCTCCCCACGTCCCCCTCACCATTGACGGACCCTCCATCCTTCTGGTTATTCAGGCTGGAAACCCGAGCGTCAGCTTCCACTCCTCTCTTTCTCTCACCACCTCATCTTACTGAGCAGAGATTTCTACCAGCTATACTTTAAAAATGTGTCTATAATCCAACAACTTGTCCCCACCTTCCTCCCCCTGCCTCGGCCACCCCCCACATGGTCTCCTCTTCCTGCAGGCCAACTTGGGTGGCTCAGACGCCAGCCTCATGCTCCCCAAGATGGACGAGGGAAGTGCCTCTCTGCTTTCTATCGCAAGAGTCAATGGCCAGTCCCTGCCTGCCTACTGGGCCATTAGTGGCCATCCCAGCCCTGAAATGAGATGGTGGAGCTCAGGGTGGCCACTGCCCAGGAGGCCAGCACCCACTCTCCCCCGTGAACCAACACGCTCAGCTCCCATAGAGAGCAGGGCGTCCCAGTGTACCCTCCTCACGAGGCCAGGGCTGCTCAAGAAGCAGGGCGGTTAAGGGTTTCCAAGTTAGCCAATTTGGCCTGTATGTCAAGTGCCTACCTGTGCCTAGCCCTGCTCTAGGCATCCCTGGAAGTCTGCAAATATCAATGACAGGTGGTTTATTGTATGTTCAGCCCGAAGCAGAAGAAAGGGCTTTGGCTTTGGGGTCAGAGGTCAGAGCCAGGTTTAGATTTCATCCTGGGAATCTATCCTCAGCATCTGAACTTCAATTTGTTGATTTGTTAAAATAAAAAGGGGGGATAGTGATGACCGCTGCTTGCTAGAGTGATTGTGAAGGTTATTCAGATCATGATTAGGGTGACCAGACGTCCCGATTTTGGCGGGACAGTCTGGCTTTTCAACAGTTTGCCCCGCGTCCTGCAGCATTTTAAAAAAGTCCTGATTTTTAGAAAGAATGCACAAAGGGCTGGAGAACAAGAAAGGAATATACGGCTTTTGGCAGCCATATGGCTATTTTGCCACAATATGAGTTTTATATTATTTTTGTTAATTTTATAATGTTAAACTGTAATAAATAATTGCTGAGAAGTGATTATCGAGAACTGCTTATCAAAGTTTGCATTGTTGTCAAGCCCTGCCTGCCCCGACCCCTGCCCCCACCCCTGCTCCGCCCCCCCCCACCATGTTGTCCCGCCTTACAGATATTAAAATCTGGTCACCCTAATCATGATGCAAAGAACAAAGCTACCCAGATCCCCCACACTCTCCAACCCCTGATTACGTGGGCTCTCTGCAGGGAGAGATGCAGACCATCTGCAGGCAGGGGACAGGGCTGCTGCCCGAGCCCGGTGCACAGAGGGAATGTGGGGCGGGAAAGGCTCCTAGACAGGACAGGCAGCCGGGGAAGCGCATCACCCAGGAGATGTTCGTGTTTAGGCAGCCTGTTGGTGGCACAGACTGCTATTGGAAACCATCACTGTTCGTTCCCTTGGTCCTGGCTGTTTCTCCCACCACAAGGTCAGCCCTACGGGGCTCACAGCTTTGTCTGCCAAGTCCTCAAGCCATGTCTGACACAGAGTAAGGCAGATGATTGGCATTGACCGAATGAAGAAACAAACAAATGAATAATCGGCGTCCTGGAGGAGGTGGCCTTGAAGCTGGGCCTTGAAGGGAAGCGTGCTGTCCCTGGCAGTGCTGACCCTGATGGGGCTGCATGCAGGGCAGAATGGGATTAAGGGAGGCAACAGAGGAAGATGTGGCCTCCGGGCTGGCAGCAGTTCGGTCCTATCCAACCCTGGGCCTGAGATGGGGGGAGGGAACAGTTGCAGGAATCCAGGAATAGAGAGAGGGAGCTGGGTGTCAAGGGCTGCAAGGGGAGTGAGGGGAGGAGGGAGCTGAGGCAGCAAATACCCCCATCTCCTGCCAGGTCCTCTCACTGGCCATCCCTGACAGGAACCAGGAGGGCATGGGAGCCAGGGAAGGCCATCCCTGGGCCCAGAGCAGAGTGTGGCATGTGGAAAATAACCTGTCCAAGTGTGCAGGATTCCTGGTCCAGGTGGGCACACTCAGAGACCACAGAGGGCTGGGGGTGTTGAAGTTGGGGTGGGGCCCACTCGGGGGTGTCAGGAAGCTCAGTGCACATAGCAGATGGCAACAGGCCTTGCCCACCCCACTGTGGTTCAGCCTTCCTCTGGTGGGTGATGGCCAGCAGTGGGGAGGATGTTGGGTGTTAGAGTGACCCTTATGGTAAACAGTGGGAGATGGGCCAAAAGGCAGGAAAGCCACTGGAGAGACCACACAGACCCAGAGAATGGGCAGGGCCCTCCTCCCATCCCCCAGCTCTCCGGGAGGGAGTGAGTGTGGTGTGCCCAGTTAGCAAATGAGTACATGGACATGGAACAGTGGCTTGCCCTTAAGTCAGAGGCAGAGGTTGGAGGGTTTCAGGGCCCTAAGACCACACACAGGCCTCACCAGGCGAGTAGAGGGGACAAATCTAACTGGACCTAGAGGCTGGACCAATGATCATGGACCTTCGCTTGGCCTCCAGAGGAGGGAAGCACCCCCTGCCAGTCCTCAGCATCCCCCCAGAAGGAGTCCTTACCTTTCCTGCTCTGCCAGCTGCCTCCTCCCTTAAGTGTGCACAATCTCTAAGCCTTGTTTCACCCTCAGAGGCCAAGTTCACAGTGGCATTGGCATATCCCAGGGAATAAATGCATCCTTTTCTTTGCCTGAGCGTCAGTGACTTCATCCTCAGTGGGCTGGGTTAGTCACCGGACTGAGGGCGGAAGGCTAGCCAGTTCTCCGCAAAGCCCGGCCTAGGTCTTGTGGCTGAGGAGAGGGAACAGCCGCGGGTGTGAACTATCTTTGTAGACCTGCCCTCACCCCCTACCTCCTGCTGTGGCTCCCTGTGTCCTGCAGGGTAAGGGGCACTGACCCACCAACACTGAGCACTTAACACAGACACAGCAGTGCCAGGGTTTTTTTGTTTGGGGGGTTTTGAGACAGAGTCTAACTCTGTCACCCTCAATAGAGTGCTGTGGTGTCATAGCTCACAGCAAACTCAAACTGCTGGGCTCAAGCAATCCTCTCTCCCCCGCCTCCCAAGTAGCTAAGACTACAGGCACCTGCCACACACCCAGCTTTTTATTTATTTTAAAGAGGCAGGCTTTTGTTCTGGCTCAGGCTGGCCTTGAACTTCTGAGCTCAAGCAATCTACCCTCCTCAGTCTTCCAGAGTGCTGGGGTCAGAGGCGTAAGCCACTGTGCCTGGCCTGCTAGGCACTTTTAAAATGAGTGGACCAGCTCATGCTGTCCTGCAGACAATGGTACTGAAAGGTTAAGTCTCATACCCAGGGTCACATGCTTCCATGGTGTCACTTATTCCTCATCACAGCCAGGAGGGTGGGGATTCTTATTCCCATTTTACAGAGGGACAAACTGAGGCTTGGAGAGAGGAAGTAACTCATGCGGGGACAAAGGAGTCAAAGATGAACAAGGAGTCTGCCCTGTTGTCAAGGAGAAGCTCTGTAAGAGTGGAGATGAAGCATGGTAAGTCAGCATTTAGGAAACAAAGCCTTTGGAACCTCAGTCTCTTTATCCATAAAACTGGATAATGATGCCCACCCCTCAGAGCTGCTGAGAGTCTGGGAGAGGACATGGTGGGGACACTTGCAGAGATGGGGGAGCCCAGGACACACACAGGCAACCTGCTGTGTGGCAGTCTCTCCTGCAGTCACCCTGGCACAATGACCGACATGCACAGGCATCACTGTATGGCAGTCTTTCCTGCAGTCACCCTGGCACAGTGATGGGCTCATGCAGGAGCCTCCAGCAGCTTATGTTTAAAGTTGGGCGAGTGGTGTGGGACTGGCAAGGCTTTCACAGTGGCATATGGCATATCCCATATCCCTCCCAAAGCAGGTCTGTAAGGGTCACCTCCACCATGACTTGGCACCTGTGGCTTAAGCGGCTAAGGCACCAACCACATACACCAGAGCTGGTGGGTTCGAATCCAGCCCAGCCCTGCCAAACAACGATGATAACTACAACCAAAAAATAGCTGGGCATTGTGGCTGGCACCTGTGGTCCCAGCTACTTGGAAGGCTGAGGCAAGAGAATCACTTAAGCCCAGGAGTTGGAGGTTGCTGTGAGCTGTGACACCATGGCATTCTACCCAGGGCAACAGCTGGAGGCTCTGTCTCAAAAAACAGGGGGGTGGGCTCACTTCCGAAGGAGAACAAGGAATGCGGCTCATAGATTGACCTCTTGTGGTGGAGCTGTCAGCCTCTTTCTGTGTCCTCACACTCCGTCTGGCTGTCGCCAAGTCTCAACCTTCTGAGAACCAGGTGATGCCCTCTGGGAGCTTGGAAAAGCCATGCCTATCCATGTGCCTTAAGTTTCCCCATCTGTAAACCAGGGGAAGGGAGGCCCTAGCATGATGGCATTGAAAAGGAAGTGAACACAGGTGCACACAGCCACAAGGACCAATGGGAGGCCCAGGCCCTCTGGAAGTTTTGGTGATAGGGGCTCCCACAAGAGTCTTCAGCCTCTGGTCCTAGAGGCTATTTTCCTGGCCTTACCTGCAAATGACACCCTCTCTCTCAGATCACCTCCCGGGACAAAGTGCCACTCGCCTTTCTTTGCCGTGTGCCTGCTCTGACTGGCGTTTAGCACAGAATAGGCCTGTAACATGCATGGGACAAATGCCCCTTCCAGATGAGTGTCCCTGGAGCTGCATGGCCCAGGAGATGTGGGAAATCAGAGCCTGGATGGGCAACCTGGCCAATACAAGGGCATGGGACAGAAAGGCCTCACACATGTCAGGGATGTGACAGGCCATGGATGGAAACCTGAGGACTAGGTAAGAGGCAAAGGGCTGGAAGGAAGACTGGAAGGAGGGGTTAGGAAGACGGTGCAGGAAGAAAAAGAGCTTGCTGCAGTTAACGCGATAAAGCCCATCCACAGGCCGTGGGAGGACAAGGGCCAGAGGGGAGCGAGTGAGGTGATGGATGAGTGGATGGGATAGCAGGATGGACAGATGGGTGGATGGGTGAGGGGACTAATGGAAGGAAGAGAAGATAGAGGGACAAAGAGAAAGTTAGATGAGGAGAAGTAGGTGGATGGTTGACGGGAAGAAGGGAAGGTATATAGGGCGTGTGGATGGGCGAACGAGTCCGTGGACAGCTAGTTGGAGAGGCGTGTGGGTAGATGAGTGTGTGACTGTGAGGGTGAGCGAGTAGGGCCATGTACACAGAGGCTGCCTCGACCCATTCGAGTTACTGAGCAAAATTCCCTCCTGGGAGAACAGACCCGATAAACCCTCGAATACAGTTCTTACCCTGTGTGGCACAAGACAGCGAGCCCCATATGAAAAGTTGACAGGATGATAATATCCAAGGGAGAGTTTCCTTAGGTCAGTGGGGCTATGATAGAATAGGAAGCCTTCAAAGATAGTGAGCTTCCCGTCACTGGAGGGGATCAAGCATGGACTGGGCAGCTGCTCCCCCAACACTGTGTGGAGGTGCCCTCATGACAGGTGGGACTCCACTTCTGATAACAAGAAGGAGAAATTTGGGTTCCTGAATCCCCCAGAGAGCCTACTGTAGAAACACAACTTGCTTTCTGATGAAAAGTTCTTTCCCAGCCTGCGGCTGCTAACCTCCGGTGTGGGACTCAGGCTGGGATCCACGGTGGATTTGCCATGCTGCACAGGCCAGGACCACGGGCCCAAGGACAGAGCAAGTCTCTGCCCTGGAGACCCAGGCTCAGGCAGGCTCTTGGAGACCTGGTTCCATCGTCCCTGACTGTGTCTGTGGGCCGGTGACAGCCCTCTCTGCCTCAATTTCCTCATGGGTGAAATGGAGGCCCTGCTGTGCCTTAGACAGGATGGGGACAGCTGTCCATGATGCCAGGGTGCTGGAGAGTACCAGGCTTGCCCTTCTGGGCGACGTGGGCGGGAAGAAGTAGACCCTGTGAACATGGACCTTCATCTGTGAGTCACTGTCCCTGGGGGCTCTGCCTGGGAAGCCCCAGCTGCCTACCCTGGGCTGTGCCTGGGAGCAGCTGGTGGGGGTGAGGGTAGCGGCTCCAGCTGGGGCCTAAGTGTGGAAATGCCCCAACCCCAAGGCCCTCAGCTGCTCAGAAGGGCCCAGCCCTTCATCCCACGCCCTCCTACCCACACATGAAGGAGCTGGCACACACTCTGACCCCAGTGTGGGCTCTTAGAGCAAGACCACCGCAGTTCACCCCCTATCTCTTAGGTCTGCCACCTGGGATAAGTGACTGCCCCAACCATGCCTCAGTTTCCTCACATGTAAAACAAAGCCAATAGTTAAACCCACTTTGTAAGGTCATTGGGAGGATTGAGTTAGTTTGGGGCCTGTGGAGAGCTTAGGCCAGTGCCTTGGGCTCCTCGAGCCCACAGTGGTCAGAGGTGAAACTAAGGTCAGAGAGGGTGGGTCACACCCAGCATCCCCCTGCAAAGAGCCTTGGCAGGGCTGAAAACTCTCTCGCCTGCCAGCTGCAGACCCTGGGGGCCGGCCGCTCTCTGGAGGAGCAGCCCTGATACGGTCTTCATTTCGATGTCTGTCGACCCCCAGCTTTCTCCAGCAGCAGGGCAGACAGAGCAGCCCCTTCCCTGGTCCTGGTCTTGGCCATCTGGTCCGGTGGGCTGACTGCAGGCTGCAGGGCTGGTATTGGGTTTAGTCCTCTGGGGAGATGAGGGAGGATGCGGCCCGCCCATCCTCAGCTCCCCGCCCACCTCCCTCCCTCAAAGCTGAAGCTGCCGCTCCTGTCCCAGGCCAGCCTCTGGACACAGGGCCAGCCCCTAGGCTCCTGCAGCTGCGCTTTCCCTCACCGGGTGGACGCCCCTCACCAGTCCCGCCCTGAGTGACTCACTGCTCCCCTGGCCCACAGCCACTGCTGTCTCCTGGCAGGAGGCAGGCGCAAGGTTGTGCAGAAGCCATGGGGTCTGGTGTATAGAGGGCCACTCAGCCAGGAGGGTCTGGAGCAGCCGGACAGGACAGTACAGAGGCTGGCTGAGGGACAGCAGGGCCAGTGGTTTGGCCCTGCAGTGGCCTGTGGGAGCCAGTGCCGCCCTCTCTCGCAGCTTTTGGGCTTTTCTTTCTTCTTCCCACCATGAAGAAGGAAGTGACCTGAGAGCCTGAGAAGAGAGCCAGCCCCTGGCCGGGAGGAGACCCAGGGTCAGAGGCAGTGGCCGTGGGCCCTGGGCCACTTGCTCCCTCAGCAAGCCAGGCATGAAGGGTGATGGCAGTGCTGTGTGGAGCCTTATGTGGAAGTACTGCATCTCCGTGAGGACCCTCAGGTACCAGGGTGATGCGTGTGTGGCATTGCTGGCGTCTGTCACCTGGCGGGCGGGGCAAGTGGGCACCAGGTTGGCCAGCTTGCAAGGCTATGTGAGGGTCCAGGAGGGAGCAGGATGGAGTGCAGGGACAGCTGTCTCCAGCGCCCTCCTGAGCAACTTACAGTGTCTAGCCAAGAGGAGGGAGGAGAGTGGCACAATGGCCAGCCAGGCAGTATATGGGCATTTGCCTGGGGCCCAGAGCGCCCACTTGGGGAGTGAGTGCCGGGACAGGTACGGTATTACATAACTCGCTGGCACTGGGCACAGCTGTGCGACCTTGGCCCTGCCCCCCAGCCTCTCTGAGCTTCTTAGCCATCAGCGAAATGGGGCTCAAGCTCATATCCCCACTGTGCAGTGTAAGCAGCTACTTCGTGTGACCGTAAACGTTCTTCACCGCCTGGCTGAGATCTCAGCCCTGATGGAGGCATCAAGTCTCCTGGCTCAGCACCGGTTTTGGTGTCATTAGTGGTGTGAAGTGGGTTCCCCTCTCCGGCCAAAGTTTCTCATCAGCAGATCCTTTTAGGATTCTTGTGAGGATTGAAGGAGGTGATACACACCAAGAACAGGGCGGCACACCACCAGCCCTCACAGAGCAGTAGGTGTGATTGCTGCCGCTGTTGTGTCCTCTTGGCTGGACAGCTGGGAGGTGTATGGGGTGATGCCTCTGTGTGGGGCAGGGGGCAGGGAGAGTGGAGCAGAGCTCCCTGGCCCCGGGGGAGAGGACACCCATTCACACTGGGTCCAGCCTCTGCAGCTGCCAGGATTCAGACCCGGGAGCGAGAAGCCAGGTTGTGTGTGATCTTAGGCTAAGTTTCTTCTGTAAAGGGTGATTGGATGGGGCCATAATTTGCTGATGGGAGGGGTTGACAGCAGCCATCTGCTTGAAAGATGTCTTCATATTTTGATGCCACCTATGGGCATATTTTTTACTTTAACAGGTTTTAGAAAGGCTAAGGCATTGAAAGCTTCTCCCCCTTTCTTTCCACCCTCACCACCTGGTATATAAACTATAAAAATCAACCTTCCTTCCTTTCCCCCCGCCTTCCTTCCTTTTCTCCATCTTTCTTTTCTTTCTTCCTTCTCAAAATATTTGTGACAGCTAACAGGAAATACCTACAGTAACACAATCGACACCCAGATCCTGGGCACTGTGGTGTGTCTGTGGTCCCAGCTACTCAGGAGGCAGAGGCAGGTGGATGCCTTGAGCTGAGGAGTCGAAGCTGTAACACACAGCAGCTGCACCTGTGAATAGCCGCTGCGCTCAGCCAGAGCAACACAGTGAGACCTCGTCTCTTAAAATAAAGTCCAGGAAAAGCACCATTTAGAATAAGATGTCGTAATCTAGGATTAAAAAAGAAAAGAACAGAACAGAGGTAGCAGGCTCCTGAGGTCCTTCTATTGAGGTGAAAATTGCCAAACTTTCCTGGCAGCCAAAGGGCAAGGGGAAACCCAGTCACACAGCTCACTGTTACTGTAATAAGAAACCGTAATTGCAGTAGTCACAGTAAGAGTGTTGGGGCCCCAGGCCCCAGCCCGGGTGGTGGGCCTCCCGGAGGCAGGTATGGGGGGAGCTGAGCAGCCATGGAAGGCTGAGGTAATCTCTTGGGAAGGGAGTGTCATTGGCTATGGGAATGGAGAGAGGCAGAGCTCACCCCTGGAGTGAGTCAGTAGCTGCCTGCCCCCTGCCTGGACTCTGGGATAACTTCTTTGGGTGGGTAACTCAGAGGCTGGGCAGGCAGGGAGCCCATCCCTGGGCTTCAGCGAATGCCTTGTGTGCTTTTCCTCTGACCACGGCTGGATTTCCCTATGTCTCATTCTGTCCTGAGGTTTCCGGGGATTGGCACTTTGGAAACCTCAAGGATTATTTACAGGCTGCAGAGGGCCCAGCACTGGGAGGCCCACCATGCCCTGCCAGGCCAGGGCGAGCCCCTCACCCTTTCTGAGCTGCTGCTTGCCTAAATGGTCTCCAAGGAAGAGCAGCACCACCTCAAAGAGCCTGGCAGACCAGCCTCTCTGTGCCTCAGTTTCCTCATCCATGAAATGGGGATAATTATACAGCTGCCCAACAGGGCTGTCAGGTAGAGCCTTACTTGGACCTTGGTAAGTGCTCACCAAGTGTTTGTGGTCGCTGGTAGCTGCAAGGGCAGGCTGGCTTTGCAGGAAAGCCGTGAGCATAGTCAGGTGGCCACCTCACTAGAGCAGCTCGGGTGGGTGTGGGCACATAATTAGCACTGGGTTTTCCCCAAACCCACACTTAGCACCCATAAGTACCAGGCACCTCTGTGGTTAGCTGGGAAGGTGGGCTCCAGGAGAAGCAAGCGCTCTGCTCCCTGGATCCCTGCCCTATTCTGTTAGCCACCCCCACCCCACCACCACAAAGGCCACTCCCCAAGTCAGCCTCGGAGCCAGGAGTCAGCCAGAGCAGGCCCTCGGAGGGATCCCAGCCCCTCAGTTGCCAGGGAAGACCTGAGTCAGCAGGTCTGCAGCCTGAGGCGGAGCTGGCGGCGGCCACAGGGACAAATTGGAGGGTTGTGATCGGACAGCACATAGTTTTCCACTTGCGTCTTTAGATTCCCCTCTGCATGAGCCTGTTGCCCCTGGCTGAGTCCTACTCACATCTGGAAAAGTGTGAGGTGTGTTCAGGGAGCAGCCGCCAGCTGCCAGCCCTGGCCCTCTTCCCACTGCGGCTGCAGAGCTGGGGCAGGGTCTCTGGAACCTTGGCCCAGGGACTCCGAGGGGGCCGTTCCAGCTCTGAGTCCTCTCCTGGACAGGACAGCTTGGGAGCCAGGCCCACTGAGATCCAAAGGCAGCAAGGGTAGGTTGTGAGCTGTGTGGTCTTGGGCAAGTGGCTGGACCTCTCTGGGCCTGTTTCTGTGTCTGCGGGCTGGGGAGAAACGTGCCAGCTAGTGGGCTTCCTGAGTGAGGTCACCAGTGGGCACTGCTGGCTTGGTAACCTGTGGAGTGCATGGCTGTGCCTCTCTTCCTCTAGGTCTCTGCTGGAGGCCGCAGGGACAGAGTGATGAAGTGGGAAGAATATGGGCTCGGGAGTCAAGCCCACCTGAGTTCAAAACCCAGCTCAGCCCCTTTCTCCCTTGGAAGTAGCTTTTAGAGATACTCTGAAGATTGGATGGGATGATCCCCCAAGCCTGCCCTCCACCCCCAAAGTAGGTGCTGCTCCGGTATTGGCGGCTCTCGTGACAGGCAGCCTCTCTGCCCCTCTTTTTCCCGCCTGTGAGACAGTGGCATCTGTAGTCCCTTAAGCAAGCTCTCCACCCCCACCACCTCTCTGCTCCTGCCCTGGCTGCCATTTCTCTGAGCAGTTACCTCCAGGCCCCTGTAAGGCAGCACCCTGATAAATCCTCAGCCTCTCTCAAGTCAGGCAAGAAAACTAATTTTGCGTCTGAGATTATTTTGAGAAAGAAATCATTTTGTGCGTTGAGAACCAGTGGGGCATTTGAGCCGCCTGGTGGACCAGGGCAGCCACTTGGGACACAAGAGACAGGGTACTGGTGGGAGTGGGGTGGGTTCCCCTGTGCAGACCCTGCCTTTGGCTGCCCAGGCCCTGCCCACCTCCCTTCCCCCAGCGACCACTGTGAGCAGGATGGCTGGGGAGCAGCTGGCAGCCAGGCTTTGAGAGCTTCCAGGGAGCTTCCTGGACAATTAGCCATCTGATGCCCCTCTGTGGAAGGCCCTGTGGGCACTCCTCTTGGGACAGGGAGCTCACTACCCCCAAACTGAGTCATTCCTAACCAGCTCTGAGGCAGGGAAATTATTTCCCACTTGGAACTGGCACCTCCCTTCCACTGTGTCCCCTCCCACACACACACTGGGGGCCTGGCCCTGCCCTCTGGGCCCCCCAACCCATGTGCTTCCAGTTCTGTGACAGCCTGCAGGGACCAGGACTCCCTGAGGCTGTGACGGGGTCACCGGCCTCCTCCTTACCCATTTCTGGACACACTATAAGCTGTCCTTGTCTCTCTTGGGAAGGGCCCAGAGCTGGGTATAGATGGCAGGAGACCTTAGGTAAGGCAAAATGGGGCTGCTTCTTCCTTCACTCTGGTCCTGCCCCGAGCTCACCAAGCTCCTTCCCAGATACTGTTCCTCTCAGCCCAGCAGGCCTCACCTCCTCCTCTCTGCTTTTCCTGCTGGCCATTGCTCCTCACCCCTCATGGAGCCTTTGTGCCTGCCCCTGTGCCAGGTACTCAACATACATTCTCATACCCAGCCTGCGGGGGGCGCTGTCCCATGGTACAGAGCAGAGATCTGGGGCTTGAGGCTTTGCGTGACTGGCTTCCACCCAAGATCATTGATAAGGCCCTCTTGGTGAGCCGTGCAGGGTGGCACTTGCCCTCAGGGAGCTCAGAGCTGGGCAAGGAGGCGGTGTGGGCATAAACAGCCCAGCACTTGGGGAAAGCTTAATTCCACCAGTCAGTACATGGTTTGCTGAGCACCTACTGGGCGCCTACCAGCACCTACTGGGTGCCAGCCTGTGCTGGGCCCTGGGATACAGAGCAAGTGAGGAGACGGCCTGGCCTCATGGAGCAGACATTCAGGGAGCTGGAACTGTCACCTCCCTTCCTACTGTGATCCCTTTAAACAGGGATCTGTGGCAAGAAGGCACAGCAGGGAAGGGTGACAGAGAGAGGGAGAGGGGGCCATGTGGCCTGGGACTGGAGAGAAAGCCCTCTCCTGGCGGCAGGGCGGCACATGGGTGGAGAAGCAAAATGTCCCACACCAGGGAACAGTGTTCAGCCAGGAGGAGGAATGAAACTCTGACCCAGGCTGCAGCATGAGTGAAAGAAGCCAGTTATTAAGAGACCACAGCTTACGCAGCTCCATTTATAGGAAACGCCCAGAACAGGCAACTCCACACAGACAGGAAGGAGATTCGCATCATCCAGGGCTGGGGGGGAACAGAGGGACAGGTACAGGGTTTCTCTTTGGGGTGAGGAAAAACTGTTCTAAACTTAGATTGTGGTGATGGTTGCACAACTCTGTAAATGCAGGCAGTCCCCAAGTTACAAAACTGACCGACATATGACGCATACTTATGAACGGCGGCTATTACAGGTAAAAGGTAACTGTGCCTGTTCCAGCGTGCATATATATTTTTTTTATTTTTATTTTTTATTTTTTTTTTGAGACGGAGCCTCAAGCTATCCCCCCGGGTAGAGTGCCATGGCATCACAGCTCATAACAACCTCCAACTCCTGGGCTCAAGCGAGTCTCCTGCCTCAGCCTCCCAAGTAGCTGGGACTACAGGCGTCCACCACAACGCCTGGCCATTTTTTGGTTGCAGTCATCATTGTTGTTTGGCGGGCCGGGCTGGGGATTCGAACCCACCACCTTAGGTATATGTGGCAGGCGCCTTAGCCGCTTGAGCCACAGGCGCCGAGCCTCCAGTGTGCATATAAATTTAACTTAAGAACAAACCTACAGGCTCCGTACCCATAGCTCAGTGGTTAGGGCACCGGCCACATATACCAGGGCTGGCAAGTTCAAACCCCACCAGGGCCAGCTAAACAACAATGACAACTGCAACAAAAAAATAGCCAGGGATTGTGGCGGGCGCCTGTAGTCCCAGCTACTTGGGAGACTGAGGCAAGAGAATCGCTTAAGCCCGAGTTGGAGGTTGCTGTGAGCTGTGATACCATGGCCTCTACCCAGGGCAACATAATGAGACTATGCCTCAAAAAAGAAAAAAAAAAGCCGGACGTGGCAGATGCCTGTAGTCCCAAGCTACTTGAGAGGCTGAGGCAAGAGAATCACTTAAGCCCAAGAGTTGAGGGTTGCTGGGAGCTGTGATGCCACAGCATTCTACCTACCAAGGGTAACATAGTGAGACTCGGTCTCAAGAAAAAAAAAAGCTCCTTAAAATAAAACTTAAAAAAAAAAAAAAAAGAACAAACCTCAGAACCTATCTCATTTGTAACCCAGGGACTACCTACATGCTTAAATCATTGAACTGTATACTTTTAAATGGGTGAATTGTATGGTGTATGAATTATACCTCACTCCACCTGTTTTTTTAAATAGACTGTTAGAAAAAAAAAAAGCCAAGGAAAGAAAGGCCACTCTGAGGAGGTGGCCTTGAGTTGAGAGTGACAGGAAGAAGTGAGCTTGTAAGGACCTTAGGGAGAGCAGTCCAGTGCAGAGGGGACAGCAAATGCAAAGGCCCTGGGGCAGGAGCGTGCCTGGAGAGTTGGGGAGCACCGGAGGCCCCGGGAGGCGGAGCCAGATCCCAGGGAGGACTCGCAGCTTACTGGGGGGTGTGAAGCAGGACAACAGCATAATGTACTTTCTGTTTTTAAAACAATCACTTAGGATACTGGGAGGAAATGAGACTGTGCAGGGGGAGGGGGAAGGGGAGGCCAGTCAGGAGGTGGTGGCCACTGTCTACTGAGAGATCCAAAGAAGGAGGCAGACTGGCTGATGACAGTGGTGGGAATTGGGACAGGGGCACAGTCACTCCCAGACACGGTGAAGGGAAGGCTTCCTGGAGAAGAGGACTGGACAGGGCCCCTGAGAATGTGTGGGATGGGTTAGTAGGGGGGAGTGGAGAGGGCTATCTAGGTGGTACCCCTGTGGGTGGCTCAGGGGACCTGCCTGGCCATAAGAGATGTAGCTGGCACCCTACTCTGCCCCTGCCACCCTGGGTCCCCTCGGGCCCCAAGCTGCTTTTAAAGTAAGCAGGGCACCATCTCTTCAGGGCCACCTGTCATACTGCCTTTGTCCTGTCAGCCTGGACTGGCCCTCAATGAGAGCACAGCACCCAAACGGCCAGAGACCCAGCTGGGGCCTGGTGTTCTAAACAAAGCAGCCTCACCGAAACTCAAGTGGCCCTGAAACTTGATCAGCCCCAAGAGACTGGCCAGGGAAGCAGCTGTATTATTTATTGACTGGGCTTGCCCAGTGAAGCTGTTTGGACCATACAGACCTTGAAGGTGCCCCTTGGCAGTGTCTGGTGGGGGCCAGGTGGAGGGTAGGAGGGCTGGCAGGGGCCCCGGGGTGCCAGGCACCCTCTCCCTGGGGCGTGGCTTCCTGGATGCCGACCCAGCAGGGAGGAAGTCAGACGTCAGGCCCAGGCCGCGCTACTGGGAGGGCCCACAGCTCATCCCCAGGGGCCACGGAGGCAGGCCAGGCCCTGAGGCTCCGGGAGGACCTCCACCCCCTCCCCACCCACGCTGTGAGTACTGCTCACCCTGCCTGGGGGAGGAAGGGGTCTCAGCAGCCCTGAGAAACCTGTAGAGGGGCTGGCAACTTCCAGGGCAGCTTCTGCGGCTAGGGTCTCCTCACCGTCACCGGCTTTTCACTGTTTCTTGGAGCTATTTTCTGTGACCTGTTTCTCACTGCCTGGATGGCACGCAGGTGGCACCCTGGGCCCAGGAACTCCAGATGTTTCCCTGTAGCCACAAGGGGAAGTTCTGTAGCTCCCCTGGGCATTAGACCAGCTCCAGGCCTGTTGAGGGTGTGGTCTAGGGCCCCTCAGCCCACCCCGGCCCTCACAACCACCCTAAGAAAGAGGCACTCTTGACAACGCCCATTTTACAGCTGAATAAATTGAGTCCCTTGGAAGTCACACGGTGCCCAGAGCTCTGGAGTATAATCAGTGTGGTTTCCTTCTCCCTGCCGCCCTCCACCCACAGGCATAAGCCTTGAGCCCGTGAAGGCTCAGCGAAGGGAACAGAAGCCTCGTGTGGAGCCTGATCCCCTCAAATCCGGTCAGCTGTGCTTAGAAGGCCCTGCCCTTGAGCAGATCTTCTCCTCCCCACACTACTGGGGCCATTTCCCCATCTAGTAGGTGGCCCAGTGTGTGGCCCCACAAGAGCTCTTTTGGCCCACAGATAGTTTTAGTTTCTTTCTGAGTCTCCAGGGGGGAACCTTGTGGGTCTGCAGATCCCTGGTGCAGGGAGAGTCTGGGATTGTCCCCAAGTGTCACTGTCCCTCGGATATCCCCTTTAGTGACATGGGGGCCATGGAGCCAACTGTATACCCAGGGAGGTTCCCACCAAGTCCTGCTTCCTCATCTAAGACACATAAGTCTAGAAGAGAGGGCTCTTGGTGCTGCCCCAGGCCCAGAGGCATCAGAACTTCTGTTCAATGTCACATGGCTGGTGTACATTAGGGGGCTGGGGTTTGAACACAGAATGACTCTGGGGCCTCAGTGCTGCCTTCTGTCTGGGGTAAGGGGGACAGGATGAGTGTTCCGTTCCTTCCCAGTCAATGAGTCTCAGATTTTCCATCTGCCGTGGGTTGGACTCCTGTCTTGAGGAGGGGGCTGGCTGTCCTGCTGGCCCACAAGGCTCAGGCCTTGTGGGAGGCTTGGCTGCAGGAGGGAGAGCTCCCAGGGCTGCTCTGAACCTGGGTCAGAAAAGCTTCCTTCTCCCACCCATAACAGCTGCCTGGTAACCCCAGTGAGACAGGGGGCGTGGGCCTGAGGGCCTCTGGTGACCAGGATTAGGGGTTACAACAACCCAGATCCCAAGGCTCTGGCCTGGAGCTTAGCAGCCATGGTTAGGGTCCCAGGAGTGCTTTCGTAGTGTGAACCGGGGAGTCTGGCCAGGTGGCTGCCAGCACTTAAGTTCAAGGCCCATTTCAGTTCAGTCCATTAGAAGGTACCCCGAAGATGGGGCAGAAAGGGTGTAACCAGGAGCCAGGACAACTGGGCCCCGGCACAGGTGCCTCTGCAGACTCATTGGAGACCTCATGAGGCCTCATGCCCTTCCTCACCTGCCAAATGGCCAGGTGGAAGCAGGAGCCTTTAGGCACTCTGTGACTCTATGCAGAGTTTCAACCACATCATTTGTTCATAAATTCAATCATTCAACAAACATTTCTTGGGCACAGTCTTGCCTCTAAGAGTGAAAAGGTGATAGGCAAACCCAGATTGAAAACATCCCTGCCTGCCCTGGTGGGTATGGGGGCGTCAGGATATGATATAGGTGTGCCTCGTGAAGGCAGTAAGAGGACGGACGGCAAGAGGCGGAGTGTCAGGCACGTTTCACTGCACACAGTGCCTGGGAGAAAACGCCTGCAGGCCACAGGCAGGTGAAGGCAGGCTAGGTGTGGCCCCCACTCACTAGTGCTTTGTGGCAGCTCAGTGTCAGGGGTCCTGTGACCTTTACCCAGGTCTGTGAGGGTGGGGTTGTTAGCCCGTTTGGTGGAAGAGCAAACCAATGCCCAGAAATCCAGGGCTGTGTGACTCCAGTGCTCTGGGAAAGAGGTGAGTGGACTGTGGCCAGCAGAGTGGGGGCTCCAGACTGTACTCAGCATGTGGAAGCATAGTGGTAGCTGCTGGCTGGAGCCTAGACTCCAAGGCCGTGATTAGTTTCTGGGGTCTGGTCAGGCTGCAGGTTAAGAACCCAGACTTTGGGGGGAGTCTCAGCTCTGCTGCTTTTGTAACTGTGTGACCTTGGGTGTGTCAGGTCACATCTCTGAGCTTAAGTTTGCTGGTGAGGATGGATGGATAGGATGGACGCAAGGAACAGAAAATGTCAATCAAGCAGAAAAGGGGTCTCACTGGCTCATGGAACAGAAAAATCTGGGGGAGGGGGTCTAACTAACTTCAGAAATGGCTGGACCCTGGGGTTCAATGTATGGATCTGGACTTTGCACCTCCCACCTGTGCTTTCCTCCCCCACGGCTTCCCTTTGAGGCATGCTTTCTCCACACGGTGTCCCTGGCTTTGTGCCTGGTGCGTAGCAAGTGCTTAGAACACATTAGCCATCTCCTTCTATTCAGATGTCACCGGCCTGTGGCAGGCCAGCTACAGGGGCCCGGCTGCAAGTGGACAACAGACTATTTCTATCTGACAGATGTTCACAGTGCCCTGGGGGAGATGGCACCAGAAAAGAGGAAATTGCTACACAAGGTGATCAGGGCTGGGGGGGTGAGCTCGAAGCCTGTGGGAGCCCAGAGGAAGAACATCAAACTTCTCATGTGCAAAGTTCCCCAAAAGCCTCCTGGAGGAGGTGGCAGCTGGGCTAGACTTTCAAGAACAATGGGGTGTGCTGGCCTGGGAAATGAGAACCGAGGGAGCAGGAGCCCCGGGGTCAGGTTCAGGAGCAGCACACAGTAGGGCTGACCTGGCTGTGCTGGTCCTTGAGGTCATGGCTGAGCTTAAAAGATGGGTGCTTGGGCCACGGCAGGGGTGGAGGTGACTAAACCTACGTGTGGCTGAAAGGTGCCCCAACTGCAAGACTGTAAGGAGGAGAAGGAGCACTTAGCCCCGCTGTGTGCCAGGCACTTTCCACCCGGCAGCCTCTGGAGTCTCCTCATCACCACCTTGCAGAGAATGAACCAGAGGTTCTGATCAGGTGCCAGAACAGACTCCCCTTCTCAGTGAGTCGATGAAGCCTGTTTCCCTCACAAACAGAATTTGGGACTCACCCATTGGCCAAGTTCAGTGGCCTCTGCTCTGCCATCAGGAGGCTTCTGGGATGCCGCCCAAGGCAGGGACGTATGGGGAAATCATGGTGTTAGAACCAGTTGTGTGTTGAAACACCTTCCCAGCCTCTGCTTGTTCAGCAATGGCAGCGGAAGCAAATCTGAAACCCACTGCCCCCACACAAGGGGGCGGTCACAGCCAGAGGCTGGGCGTGAAGCGTAAAGCCCGAGGCCCCTCGCAGAAGTGGGTGTGGACAGCCACCTGCTCCTGGGCAGCCTGGGGAGGCCGACTGGGTTCTGAGCTCTCGGCAGTGAACGTCAAAACCACTTCTAAGCAGTCCCCAGTGGGTTCACACGCAGCCAACATAAGCCAGTGGGGCTAACAGGGCGGATCTAGGGTCAGGGCTTGATGCCTTGCGTACTTTCTGTGACTACTGGGCAGCTCCCTTCATGTCTCTGAGCCTCAGTTTTCACCTCGGAAGGGATGACTGTCCCCAGAGTAAGGATTTAATGACATTAGGCATGGGCCGTGACAAAGCCAAGGCTCAGTCAGTGTCAGTGATCATTATCCCCAAGTGAAATAAGTGTTCTCAGTTTGAATTCAAAAAAAAAATTTTAATTGTCATTTTTGTAACCATTTTTGGACTTGAGCAAAATGGGAAATTGGTTCCAGCCTCTGAGCCCCCAAGGTAGGCACGGGGCCTTTCAGCCCGCCTGTGCTCAGGACCTGCGTGGGGAGAGGTAACACCAGATTTTGAATTTGTCAAATCCCAGACATCCAGGATATTCGTTTCTTAAATGTTACAGTCTGAGACAAAGGTTTTTGGAAGTGAAAAAAGAAAAGTAGGGAACTTAGCCCTAGGAATGCAAGCAGAGTGGAGGGAAGCACGGGCAGATGCCAGCACCAGGGAGGAGGGGGGATACGTAGGGAGGTTTCTCAGCAGGAATATCAGAGTCTGGAGCGTGAGGAAGGAGCGGCCAGCCCGAGAGAGCAGAGGAGGGTTTGTGGAGAACCTGGGTCCAGTCTCCGTGGTGTGTTTGGGGAACAGCAGTCTGCCTTGGGTCTGGGAGGGATGAGGGCCAGAGTTCAAGCCATAAAGGAAGGCAGGTGAGGCCCAAGCCCAGAGCGCTGGTCTCTCTGTGGGCAGGTAGAAACTTTCTGGGGCTTTTGAGCAGGGAATTGGGTTAACCAGTATTGTTTTGGTTGATGTAATTAAAAAAAGAAAACGAAGTACCCAGGAGGCTGGCCTCCGGCAAAGACTGAATGTATTGCCTTCTATTTCTGAAATAGTTTCAGGTACAGTTAGATTCAGGGGCTCGTCCCAGGAGTGACATCTTTTTCTCTTCTTTCCTCTCTCTAGACTTCGTCCCCAGACAGCTTCTCTGCCTGTGGTGGCCCCAGCATCTCTAGGTTGACAGCTGTCTTACCAGCTCATAATCCTGGCAGAAACAGTCTCAACAGAATAGACTCCCACTGGTCAGCTTGACTCTGACCATCCATCCCTGCCCCAGTCACTTGGGCAAAGGGGGTGGAATGCTCTGATCTTGGTACTGTGTCCAGCCTGGAGTTAGCCACCCAGACTATAAGGACTGAGAATGGAGGAGGGGATTCCCCCAGAGAAAACTGGGTGCCTGATTAGAAGTGGGATCAGAGACTGGGCAGGCAGAAACATCTTGCGTCCGCCACTCCATCTGATAGGCCCTGTGGGCTGGCACACAGCAGCCCTCTGATCAGCTCCAGGGCATAGGTTTGTTAGGATCCTAATTTGCAGATGAGAAAACTGAGTCTTAGGGAGATACAGTCACTTGTCAAAGGTCACACTGTCAGTAAATAGCATCAAATCCCAAATCTGCTTAACCCCAAAGCCCAGGCTCTTAACCATCTGCTGCACGGCCATGCAGTAGTCAGACAGGAGTTAGAGGAGGAGGCCTCAGGAGCCTGAAGGAGACCAGAGGCAGAGGGTGGGGTGGGGGTCTTCAGAGACAGGACTGTGAGGTGCTGAGGGCTGTTTGCAGAGCACTGTCACCTAAGCTTTTGTTGTTGTTCCCTTAAGTGGGAAAAATATTTTTTATCTAATTAGCAGTGTCTACACATTAATTATAATATACACACACAGAAATACACATTAATTATTATGCTTACTGGTTTCTACTTGGGGCAATCTTGGCAGAAAGACGGAAGCGATGGGGCTCCTGAGCCTGGAAACTGGAGTTACCCAGGCTGCGGGCACTGGGGGCATTTCCGGGGGAATTTCCGGGGGAAGTGGTCAAAGGGAGGTGGCCGCCCACCTGGCTCAGGGCCAGGGTGGGGAGCGGGTAGGAGGAGAAACAGCCACTCCTCACTTCCCTTTTCAGCCCTAAGACTTCTCAGGCAAGAGTCCACCCCCCTGTCAGAGGTCATGCTGCTCACACTCTGCTGCCACAAGGGAAACCAAGGCAGTGTGGGGACAGTACACCTTGTCCTCACTGCCACCACATAGGGAGCAGCACCACATGCCATCTGGTGGTCTGAGGACCAGTCCAGGATGGGCAGCTGCCTCACACAGGGCAAGTGAGTCTGGGCCTCAGTTTGACATCTGCCAAACGGACCTATAATTACCTCACGGAGTAAGCAAATGAAAAACCTTTGGAAAGAACCAGCCCCAGTGCCCGGCCCCTCGCAGCTGTTACGATTCCTTCCCTTATGCAGTGAACTCTCAGAATCACTGCCGGGGAGGGAAGACAGCTGCAGAGCCCAGAAAGCCAGGATTAAGACCCGGCCCTGCTCTGCTCCCTCTGTGTGGCCTTGGGCAAGTCTCTTCACTCCTCTGGGCTCTCATTGCCTTATCTGGAAAATAGAGAGGATTAGCTGGACGCCCAGCCCATGGGACAGAGTTTGCCAGGGGGTATTCCTCCCACCGGGACATCCCCTGCCAGCTCCCTTTCCTGCCCCAGGAGCTGGGGCAAGTGAGTTATTCTGCTGATGATCCATCCAGCTAATAGCTGCTGAGCGCCTGCTGTGTGCCCTGCACTGCTCAGAGCACTAAGGAAGCTGGGTGAGATGCTCCCTTCTCACTCAACTCCCTGCCATTGGGGGTTTCGGGGAGACAGACAAGGACTAGTGACCAAACAACTGAACGAGACAGTTTCCAACTTAGAGGAAGGAAAAGGAAGCAGGATGCGGTGGTGGGGAATGACCTGGTGGGCTGTCAGAGAGGGCTGCCCTGAGGAGGAGACCTCAGGACAAGAAGGACGTGGCTAGTAAAGAGGGGGTCGGCCTACAGCAGAGGGGAGAGAAGGCGGATGGCCCTCCAGGGACTCAAGCTCAAAGGACAGAGGGGTTGGACCGCTGGAGGATGCTTATCTCATTCCTTGAACTTTTCCTGGAGCTGGACGGCTGGGGCCCACCTCTGAGCTACAGGGAGGTGTCCGTAGGGCACAGGCCACCTGTTCAGGTTGGCCTGGGAACCCAGACTGAGGGTGACAAGTGGTGGTGGAAGGGCATGCCCAGGAGAGGCAGGAGCGTTCAGCCTTAAACTTGGGAACACTAAGAACTACATAAGCAACCCCATCTCATCTTCACGTACAGAAGATACACAGTCCTGGCTCTACTTCAACTCTACAGCCCAGGGCAGGTCCCTCCCTCTCCCCGGGGCTCCCTGGGGTGGACTGATAGAAGTGTGGGGTCCCTGCTCTTCCACCTCCGTTTCTGAAAGGGTGTCACTGTGGCGACTCTGGAGAAATCAGAGTCCTCTTCCCACGGGACGGGGGACTCTGAGAGCTTGGTCAGAGGGCAAGACGGGCACTGATGGCAAATCGAACATGCTAGGATTTCCAGGCCGCAGGGTTGGGGTAAAGGTGAGGTGTCAGAGACAGAGAGGGATGAGGAACTCAGCCTCAAATGTCAAACAGCCAAGAACTACACTCCATCCACAGGCACAGATACCCTGAGACAAGCAGACCTCAAGGGAGGGGCAAGTGGTCTAAGGCTTGTAAGCAGCAGATGAGGGAACTATCTCCAAGCACCATGAGATGTCAGGCTCTCCTGGGCATGTGAGACCATCCAGCCAGGATCTCATTCAGTTCTTAGAAGAAAGCCTATCAGGCAAGAATAGCCACCGTGTGTCGCAGATGGGGAAACTGAGGTTGGCCAAGACACTTGCCCCAGTTCCGTGCCAGCTGAAAGTGGCAGCATCAGAGCTGGGACCTGGAGCTGTGATGTCTTTAGAGATTTGGAGGGTTGGCCGGTGGAGCGGGTGGGGCAGGTGGAATCAGGCTCTGTGTTCCCCTGCCCTCCCCCCGGGTGGGAGCTGGACCCACAGCTGGGACCCCCACTGCTCAGTAATCTGAATGGTCAAAATAGCTGTTGGGCCAGTTTCAGGAGGCCACCCCACCTGGTCAGCCTGAGTGCACGTGTCAGCTGAAGGTGGAGCCCTTGTTGTCAGCTCCCCAACCCATCTGCAGGGTGTCAGAGTCCTAGGTCTATGGCCGTGGTTCTCAACCTTCCTAATGCCACGGCCCTTTCATACAGTTCCTGTGGGTCACCACCCACAGATTGAGAACCGCTGGTCTACAGGATGATATGGGATCCCTCCCCACGTTCCCATGCAGGCTCCCTCTGGCCTCCCTGTACACAGTTGTGAATAGGTGGGGTGTTTACTGCCTGCAGTGTGGGGCGAAAAAAATCTGGAGGACAAAGCCTGGCAAAGCGGCTTTGGGCAAGTGTCTTCCACTCCTAAGTCTATTCCCTGGCCTGCCCACCAGTAGAGGCTTTAATATTTCATACTACAATTGCATCAGGGGAGGCCAGGCTGTAGGAGCTGCTACTGACCCAGAAACCCACCCGCACACTGGACATTAGCCTGCCGCTGCTGCCAGCTGGGCCAACACAGAGCTCAGGTGTCCCCCAAAGACGCCCTGTCTCCAGGCCTCCCTGAAGTCTTTGATCTAGCAGGCAGGGTTCTCTTAGGAGCTGTGGGGACTGCCTCTACCCAAGAAATGCTCTGGGATCCATGAACTTGCCCTGAGTCATGACACCCTTGGGCGTGTGTTTCAGTTAGCTTTTACTGTGTAGAAAATTATAGTGCCCAGCACTGGGTGAGAGGAGGGGACAAAGGGACACTGGTACCTGGAGGGGAGGAACTTTGGGACTTAGAGTATGCGTCATCAGGATTTTGCTGGTTCCCAACATAAGCTGGGCGAGGGCTCGAGTTCTGAAGTCAGTGTGTATAATATTACTCTGCGAAATTACCTTTGAAGAGCCTTACAGGTGTGTACTAATCAGAGGACCTGGCATGTGTCACTGCCTTGCTCAGCAGACGTGCACAGGCACCTGGACCAGAGCAGGTGAGGGTGCCAGGGCCCGTCCAGGTACCACAACTTTTGCTGTGCAATGGGGACCCTCAGATCTTGGCTGGAATGGGAGGGACCTAAGCTGGCTGGCTCCATCCTGCATTACTATTAAGCCTCTAGGGCAGCAGTTCTCAACCTGTGGGTCGCAACCCCTTTGGGGCTTAAATGACCCTTTCCCCTTTCACAGGGGTCACCCAAGAACATCGGAAAACACATATTTCCTATGGTCTTAGGAACCAAGACACAGCTCTTCATGTGTGGGGGTCACCACAATGTGAGGGACTGTATTAAAGGGTCACGAAACTAGGAAGGTTGAGAACCACTGCTCTAGAGCCAGGCTGCCCAGGACAGTAGCCAGTAGCCATAGGTGACTTGAAATTTAACTAATTAAAATCAAACAAAATGAACAACTCCATTCCCCACCACTGTAGACAGATCCCAGCTGCTCAGTGGCCACACAGCCAGGAGGTGAGAGCTGAGAGTGAAGCTCCCAGCCAGCCGAGCTCAGCCCTGGACGTCGGCCTTTTTGCCCAGCTGCCTGCTGCTGACCCACCTTCTTTATCAACCATGTGGGTGCTGGCTGCCAGGGCCCAGCCTCTACCCTTGAGGGGCTCTAGGTCTGGCTGTGCCCCACCCCCAAGGGTGCAGCTGAGCCCCCAGGCCTCTCATCTTCCAGATGGCAGCCCTGGGCCGCAGTGGCCCACCCAAATCCTAGTACTCTCAGGCCTCGTCATCTGAAACAAGCCCTTCCTCTCTGACCCTTTCCCTCCCCACCATGAAATACAAATGGGGCTCCATTTGCACCCCCAGTCTTTGCCAGTAAAGGGAGGATACCTTTTTATCATCAGAAATTGTGAGGCCCTGTCCAACTCTCCCGTGTACACACCCCACTTGCCGGGATTAGTGTCCAAGACTGAAAAACTACAAGAGGACAGCCACTAGGCATCCACTTTCAGATGACTTTGGAAGTTGCGGATTTAGTTCATTGAAACAGCATCTATTTTGGTTTGAAATATATTCATGTGTGAAACACAGTGTGTGTTTGGTCTGTCAGCAGTTCTGGGTGTGCATATGGGATGCAAGATCCCCTAAAATAAATCAGGGGCTCCCAGCTTAGAAATCCCCCAACCTGGCAGGAGTTGCAATCTCTGAGTGGCCTCCAGGAGCTGAAAGCTCAGTGTGGAGGGCAGGGGCTCCCTCGTGGGATATTTGCGTGGCCAGCACTGTGGCCCAATGCTGAGTTTTTGTGGTGAGAGGTGAGTGAGGTTCCCCAGTTACCATGGCTTCCTTCCCTCCCTGCAGCCCTTCCCACCCCCAGCACCCCTTCCTCTCACTGTCTTGCTGAGTCCGTTCTAAGCTTTGCTGATGGAATGTGGCCTGGCATGGATGCCCTATCCCTGCTCAGGGCCTCTCTGTGCCTGTGGGCCTCAGTGTTCAGAAGCTTAGCTGCGTGAGGATAGAACATGACTTCCATATAATTATCTGGGGAGAGGGGCAGAGGAGATTCAGAATAAATCCCTGCCCTTCAGGGCTCTGGGTCTGGTGGGAGGCTGAGGCCTGTGCACAGCTGAGGGGTTTCTGTATCTACTTCCCCTCTTGTGGAATCTCCCCTCACCCCAGCTGAATCTCAGCTCCAGGAAGTCAGGAATTTGTTTGTGTCTGTGCACAGAGTAGGCCCCCAGTGAATATTTGCTGGGAGAGTGCATGCAAGTTGTATCCCACCCTGCCGTATGGCTCTGGCTGTGTCTTTGGGGTACAGCAGACATTTGAGGAGCAGTAGCTCTCCTCTGGGAGCTCTGCTCACAGCCTTTGCTCCTTTTGTAGACCATGGATTTTATTCAAATTCCAAGCAATAATTTTTTTAAATTTCAAATTAATATGAGGGTGCAAATGTTTAGGTTACATTGTTTTCACTTCTAAGGTAAAGTTCAAGTTGTAGTTGAGCCCTTCACCCAGGGGGCACTATCCCACCAATCGCCCCCCTCCTTGCCCAGCCCCCCTCCCCCTTGCAAGACTATATTTGCATTTTATCATTCATATGTGCACATAGTTGTTTATATATTGGTTTCAGTACTGAGTACATTGGATAATTTTTTTCCATTCTCGAGATACTTTACTAAGAAGAATGTGTTTCAGCTCCGTCCACGTAAACATAAAAGATGTTTATATTTCCGTAAAAAGTCTCCGTCTTTTCTTATGGCTGACTAGTACTCCATGGTATACATATGCCACAGTTTCAAACAGTAATTTCTTCAAACAATGGGTTTTTTTTTTGAGACAGAGTTTCCCTTTATTGCCCTCAGTAGAGTGCTGTGGTGTCACAGCTCACAGCAACCTCCAACTCTTGGGCTTAGGCAATTCTCTTGCCTCAGCCTTCTGAGTAGCTGGGACCATAGGTGCCCGCACACGCCCAGCTATTTTTTGTTGCAGTTCGGCTGAGACCAGGTTCAAACCCACCACCTTTGGTATATGGGGCCAGCGCCCCTACTCCTTTGAGCCACAGGCATCGCCCTAAACAGTGGATTCTTTAACAGTTGCAAGAATTATTTTGCAATACTTTCAATCATAAAGGAGAGTTGCAAGAATAATAGCAAAAAATGTTCTCCCCCATGCCTTTTTGTTCTCTCTTAAAAGTATTTTTTTTCCCTCAGAACTATTGGAGGTCACTCTATGCATGCACTGTGGTGGCTTTTACCCCTAAGTAACACTTGAGCACCTATTTTCTAAGAATAAGGATGTTGTTTGTGTAACCATGGTCCAACAGTCAAGTTCAAGAAATTTAACATTAACGTGATGCTAGGATCTAAAATACAGCTGACAGTCACAATTTGCCAATTATCCCAACAATGTCCTTTGTGCCAGATTTGCCTCCCAATCTAGAATCTTCTATTTATTGCATTTAGTCAGCTTGCATTCCCAAAGCTTTATTGAGGTATAATTTAGGTATCATACAATTCACCCATTTAAGTATACAATTCAATGATTGTTACTATATTTATAGAGTTGTGCGACTATTGCTGCATTTTTAAAATTTTGTTTGTTTTGAAACAGAGTCTGACTCTGTTGCCCCAGGTAGAGTGCAAAGGTATTTTACCCCAAACTGCAACCTCAAATTCCTGGGTACACACAATCCTCCTGCCTCAGCCTCCCGAGTAGTTGGGACTGCAAGCATGCACCACTGTAACCAGCTATTTTTTCTTTTTTTAGTAGAGATGGGGTCTTGCTCTTGCTCAGGCTGGTCTCAAACTTTTGAGTCCACGTGATACTCTGACTTCTGCCTCAGAGGATTGCAGGCGTGAGCCACTGCATCCACCCCACACAACTTTATTTTAAAACCTTTCCATCACCCTAGAATGAAGCCAGTTTTCAGTCACCCCCTTGCCCATCCTAAGCCTCTAGCAACCACTTTTTGTCTCTGTAGCTGAGCCTTTCTGAGCATTGCGTGTCCATTTGGAATCACACTCTGCGTCCTTTTCTCTTTGGCTCTCAGCATAAGGTTTTCAGGGTTCATCCGTGTTGTAAAGAGTGTCAGTAGTTACTAATTTCCTTTTTACTGCCGAAAAATATACTGTATTTAGTTTATTCATTCCATGGTTAGTGGACATTTGGGTCATTTCTGCTTTTGTGCTATTATAAGCACTACTATGGATATTTGCATTTGAGATTTTATACGGACTGTTTTCTCTTGAGTAGATACCTAGGAATTGATGGGTCACATAGTAACTGTATATTAAATTTTTTAAGAAACAGCAAAACTGTCTTCCAAAGTGGGGCTCCAATCTCTCCACATCCTCTCCAACTTTTGTTACCGTCTGTCTTTTTGATTCAGGCCACCCTCGTGGACAGGAATTTGTATCTCACTGTGGTTTTGATTTTGCATTTCCCTAATGGGAAAAATCTTTTCCTGTGCTTAGTGGCCATTCAGATACTGCGTTTGGTGAAATGTGTATTTGAGCCTTTTACTCATTGAATTTTGAATTGTACTGTCTCCTTATAATTGAATCTTTTTTATACTCTAAATACAAGTCCTGAACATCAGT
Organism: Galago senegalensis; assembly: GCA_963575145.1. Classification (NCBI taxonomy): domain Eukaryota; kingdom Metazoa; phylum Chordata; class Mammalia; order Primates; family Galagidae; genus Galago; species Galago senegalensis. The sequence goes on along the minus strand of CAUYTI010068570.1, from coordinate 5,627 downwards.
TTTATGTTTTGCAGGTATTTTCTTTCAGTGTGTGGTTTATCTTTTCACTTTCTTTTCTTTTTTTTTTTTTAAGAGACAGAGTGTCACTTTGTCCCCCTTGGTAGAGTGCTGTGGCATCGCAGCTCACAGCAACCTCCAACTCCTGGGCCTAGAAGATTCTCTTGCCTCAGCCTCCCAAGTAGCTGGGACTACATGTGCCCACCACAATGCCTGGCTATTTTTTGTTGCAGTTTGGCTGGGCCGTCCGAACCCGCCACCCTGGGTATATGGGGCTGGCACCCTACCCACTGAGCCACGGGCACCGCTGCCTTTTCAGTTTCTTAATGGTGTCTTTTGAAGTGCTAATCCAAAGTCACAAAGATTTACTCCTATGACTTTTGTCTAAGAGTTTTATGATTATAAGTCTTCCATTTAGATCTTCAATCCTTTTGAGTTAATTTTTGCGTTTGGCGGGAACTGTGGGCCCAAAGGCACCCTTTCATGTGCGAATAGCCGATTGTCCCAGCACTGTTAGTTGGAGAAACTATTCTTTCCAATGAATTGTCTTGGCACTTTTGTCAAAAGTCATTCAGCAATAAATTGTTATTATTTATTTTGATCACCACAGCTAAGGCCAAGATAATGAATCTTTAAATGTTATTTTCAGGCTCAGCGCCCGTAGCACAGCGGTTACAGCGTCGGCCACATACACCAAGGCTGGTGGGTTGGAACCCAGTCCAGGCCAGCTAAACAACAATGACAACTGCAACAAAAAATAGCTGGGTGTTGTGGCAGGCGCCTGTAGTGGCAGTTACTTGGGAGGCTGAGACAAGAGAATCGCTTGAGCCCAAGAGTTGGAGGTTGCTGTGAGCTCTGCTGCCCAGCATCCTTGGCTGCCTTTTCTATTGTACGTACGCAGTATTCTTAAAGTGGGGCCTGACGAAATTCATAGACTGTATCCTCAGGGGTCCATCACTTCTTCAGTTTGAGAAACCCTTCATATGGAGTTATTCTTTGGTAGGAAAGTGGAGGCCCAGTCAGGGAAAGTGAAATGTCTAAGTCATGCATCTCCAAGGGCCTGTAGGCCAGCAGAGGCATTGGGGACAATGACAGGAACGTCACTCGCCCTCTGTGAACCTCCATTTGCTCACCTGTAAAAAGGACCGGTGCCACCTGTCTCAGAGAATTTCAAGGAATAGTGATAATGTGGGTTAAGTGCTGGCACAGTGCCTGCCTGACAGGGAGTGGGTACCAATTAGTCAAAGTTTATCACAAGCCTGGGGGTCCACCCCTGGCCCCCATCCAAGCCCTCCCTCCACAGTACCTTCTCTCTCGAGCAGAACAGCCCCTGTGGTCTGGCTCCTGGCTCCAGCCTTGCTCTATCCCCACTGCCTGTCCATTTACAGGACACAGCCCTAGTGGGCCCTGTGCTCCTTCTAGAAAGGCAGCAATGAACCAGACTCCACCCTGGCTCTCAGAGACCTTCCAGGCAGGTAAGCAGACACATTAGCTAATGATCATAGAGCAGTGTGGCAGGAGTTATTTTTATTAATAACTAACATTTGTAGAATTCCTGTTCTTTGTCTGGCCCTGTTTTAAACATCGTCTCAGGATGTACAGGGCACTGTGGTAGCCGAGAAGATGATGTCCAGAGAAGCTGGAGCTAAAGGATGCGTTTAGACTTAAGCTAATAGACAGAGACAGGAACACTCGGGATTTATTTTTATCTCTTTGATGAATGAAAATGATATCTCATGATTGTGATTTATTTCCGTGTCTTTATAAGTGCGAGGTTGTGTATCGTTTTGTGTGTTTATAAGCTATTTGTATTTCTTTTTCACTAAGCTACCTCCCTAAATCAATTGGACATTTTTATTTTGAGTTGTTTGGGTTTTTTTTTTTTTCTTATTCATGTAGAAGAACTCTTTATACGTGGAGGAAACCAAAGGGATAGTGGGTGCAGATACACAGCGGCATGAAATAGTACAGTGTGCTCAAAAGGCATTAAGTTTCGCTTGATTTTGGAAGAGAAGCTGGCCAGGGAGGTAGAAGCTAGCTCTGCATGTGGGCTGAGGAACTGGGTCTTTATTCTATAGGTTGTAGGGAGCTATGGAAGAATTTTGAGCAGGGAAGGGTTGTAACTGAATCTACATTTTTGAAAATTGCTTGGAATAAGGGACAATTATGGACAAAGGGAAGAGCTAGGACAAAGGCTAGAAAGTGCAGAACTTTCAGTGTCTAGCTACAGACTGTCCACTTGGTTTTGTGGGCAGTAAGGAGCCACAGAAGGTTCTGGGTGAACTGAAGAGGCAGTGGGGACGAAGAGCTGCCCGATAGACTTCTGGCTGTGCAGGCAGCTGGGAAGGGGGTGGGGACAGGATCAAGGCCAAGGCTGATCTCTGGGTGAGGAGAGTGGTTTTGTTTCCCAGCATGAGGCTTTGCCCCCACAGACATCTCAGCCCCACGTGGGTGCTGAGCGCTGTGTCATCTCTCCCTGCCCCACAGGACTGACCTCCTACCCAGACAGGACCATTGCCAGGGGTAACCTAGGGAGGAAACATGAACCAAGAGTTTCCAGGCAGGGCCCTGGGAGTGGGTGAAGGAAAAAGGAATAGCACGATGGCTAGCAAGGCAGGATCTCAGAAGTCATGCCAGCCACTGACCCTCTGCTCTGCTCCCACAAGGGCAAAGACCTCTCCCTCCTGGGCCTCCATTGCCGTTCTGAGGCTGGGACAGCAGAGATGGATGGAGCCTTGGCACTTGTCTTATCTTGCACTTCTTAGAGGAAGGACTTCGAGGCTCAGAAGGGACTCCTTCCTCCCTGAGGTCATACAGGGAGTCTTTCCAAGCTAGTGGCAGAGTAGGGCCTAGAAATAAACCCTCTCAACTCCCCTTCCAGGTTCAGAAATTATTTTTTAAACATAACTTTACACAAACAGTAACACATGCATATAGTGCTTAAATGAAGCATTTCAGTGAAAAGCCAGTCAGTCCCCTCAGTTCCCCATGCCCCTCCCAGGGCACTGCTGTACCGGTTTCCTGAGCATCTTTGTTGGAGATAATACACATATGCAGGGAGCAGCATATATCCTATACTCCTCTTTTGTACATAGAAAGTAGCACACTCTACACCCTGTACTGCACCTTGCCTTTTTACACTTCCAAAATATCTTGGAGGTTGTTCCATCATGTGGATGGATCACAACCATAATCACCGAACTGGTTCAACAAGCCCCTCACTGGTAGGCTTTAAGGAATAACTTTTATTCACTTTTATAATGTTTACAGTCCTGCACATTGTGACTTTTCACTCAATGACAGACCACGTGTACGATGGAGGTCCCCTAAGATTATCATACCATGTTTTTACTGTGCCCTTCCTATGTTTAGCTACATTCAGAGACACAAATACTTACCACTGTGTTACCATTGCCTACGACACTCAGCACAGTAGCGTGCTGCACCAGTTAGTGGCCCAAGAGTAACAGGCTGTGCCTTCTGGCCTACGTGTATCGTAGGCTCTGCCGTCTTGGTTTGTGGATGTGCAGTCTGTGACAGTGGCGTAATGACAAACCTTTTGCAGAATGCATGCCTATTGTTAGGCAATGCATCACTATAATTTAATTTTTAAATACAAAGACATGTCCATAAGAACATTCGATTGGCCCATGGGCTTGTGCCCAGACTTTTAAAAAATCAGTTAACACAGAGAAGTATAAATACAAGCTTTTCACATATCCGTTTCACACACCCTTCAGTGCTCCCAAAAGGTAGCCATCAATAACTGTTTGCTTGTTTGAGTATATGTGTATCCTTTGGGGGGGAAATTTGGAAATTCTGGCACATGTATATATAGAAACTTTCCAAATTTACACAAAAGAGATCACAAAATGGCGGCACCTATGGCTCAAAAGGGTAGGGCACTGGTCCCATATGCCGGAGGTGGTGGGTTCAAACCCAGCCCCAGCTGCAAAAAAAAAAAAAAAAACCATAAAAGAGATCACAATATATGGCTCAGCGCCTGTAGCTCAAGAGGTTAAGGCGCCAGGCACATACACCAGAGCTGGCGGGTTCGAATCCAGCCTGGGCCTGGCAAACAACGATGACAACTACAACCAAAAAATAGCTGGGCGTTGTGGCAGGTACCTATAGTCCCAGCTATGGGGGAGGCTGAGGCAAGAGAATCACTTAAGCCCAGGAGTTGGAGGTTGCTGTGAGCTGCGATGCTACGGCACTCTACCCACGGCGACAGCTTGAGGCTGTCTCAAAAAAAAAAAAAAGAGAGAGAGAGACATCACAAAATAGACAATCTTCTGTCCCTTGATTTTTTTTTTTCACTAGAAATATGTTTTGGGCTCGGCACCTGTGGCTCAGGTGGCTAAGGTGGCAAACCACATACACCTAAGGTGGCGGGTTTGAAGGCCCTCCAAACAATGACGGCTGCAACCAAAAAATAGCCGGGCACCTGTGGTCCCAGCTACTTGGGAGGCCGAGGCAGGAGACTCGCTGTGAACTGTGATGCCATGGCACTCTATCCAGGGGGACAGCTTGAGGCTCTGTCTCAAAAAAAAATGTTTTGGAGCTCTGTTCACCCTAGGACAAAGTCCCAGCGAATGGGTGTGTCTTACTGAAGGTGCTCCTTCCCCCACTGTGGGACAATGGAGATGCTCCTTTCCTTCCTTTGTTTGCCCTCACACGCAGGACAGTGCTGTCTGTCTTTATATTCCTGTGTCAGCACGCTGCAGTACCTCTGCCCCATCACCCTCTGGCACCTCAGCCAACAGTATGTTTGAGAGCATTCATTTCTTCCCTCCTTCAGCGGCAAAACTATTAGTCATTTTTACCAACTTGGTAGATGAAAAATGGCAAGCACGTTTTATTTTGTGTTTCTTTAGTATGCCTTTGATTATCAGTGACACGGAATAGCTTTCCATAAGCTGCTTGTTCATATCTTTTCCTTTTTTCCCTAATGGGTTAGTCATCTTGTTCCTATCAATTTGAAAGGGCTCGTCATGTCCTAGGGAAACTAACTTCTGTCATGTGCTACATTTTTTTAATTAATCATTTGTTACCCCCCCTTTTTTTTACTTTGTGGTATTTTTATTCCATTTATATAGTATTAATTTTTGCACAGTTAAATGTATCAACATTTTCCTTCATGGCTTCTGAGAATGAAAATATTTATACAGTGCTTTTTATACAGCTCGTCTGCACATTATCACAGCCGATTCCCACACCAGCCTTTGAAGGGAGGCAGGGTGGGGATTTTTATCATCAGTTCCATGTTACAGATGAGTTCAAATGAGGCTCAGAAAAGTAACAGAACTTGCCCAAGTCAAACAGATTCTAAACCCTTTGCTATTCCCACCTTCCTCACCCGCCTGCCAGTGCCAGATAATTTACTCCTGGCAGTGACAACAGAAGGGTATGGCTTCTCCAGGAGAGCGTTTGTAATGCCTAGAACTACAAGCATCTTATCTTCTTGTTAGTGTTCTTTCTAAAAAAGATTTTTTTTTTTTTGAGACAGAGCCTCAGGCTGTCCCCCTGGGTAGAGTGCCGTGGCATTACAGCTCACAGCAACCTCCAACTCCTGGGCTCAAGCGAGTCTCTTGCCTCCGCCTCCCAAATAGCTGGGACCACAGGCGCCC
>CAUYTI010068568.1:0-19284 GCA_963575145.1 Galago senegalensis | reverse complement strand
TGGCTCCCAGAGTGCGGGAGGCCGAGGGAGTGGGGATGGCTCCCAGAGTGCGGGAGGCCGAGGATGCGGGATGGCTCCCAGAGTGCGGGAGGCCGAGGAAGTGGGGATGGTTCCCAGAGTGCGGGAGGCCGAGGGAGCGGGATGGTTCCCAGAGTGCGGGAGGCCGAGGAAGTGGGGATGGTTCCCAGAGTGCGGGAGGCCGAGGGAGCGGGATGGCTCCCAGAGTGCGGGAGGCCGAGGGAGTGGGGATGGCTCCCAGAGTGCGGGAGGCCGAGGATGCGGGATGGCTCCCAGAGTGCGGGAGGCCGAGGGAGCGGGATGGTTCCCAGAGTGCGGGAGGCCGAGGGAGCGGGATGGTTCCCAGCGTGCGGGAGGCCGAGGGAGTGGGGATGGTTCCCAGAGTGCGGGAGGCCGAGGGAGCGGGATGGTTCCCAGAGTGCGGGAGGCCGAGGGAGCGGGATGGTTCCCAGAGTGCGGGAGGCCGGGGAAGTGGGGATGGTTCCCAGAGTGCGCAGTCAGCGCTGGTCCCCACGCCCCACCTCCGGTCTACCCCAGTAAGCGTCCTGCACCCTGTGCTGCTCCTTTATCTTTGTGGAGTTCTCAGCGATGCTGGAAGCGATGACTCAAGGTGACAGACCGTGAACACCTGAAAAGAGGGCGAAGCAGTTGTCAAGGAAATGAATTATTATGGCTCTTCTGTCTTGAAGGTTTTCTGAAACCCAGCTGTTCAGCGCTGGAGCTCGCACTGTGTCCAGCTGTACCCAGCGGGCGAGTGGGGGGCTGTGTCACCACCACTGGGTAGTCCCTGTGGGTAGCCAGCAAGTCCTGTCCTGACTCCGGTACCTTCCGCTTAGAACCCCTGGTTCTGATGGGTGAGGGAAGGAGACCAGGCAGGAAAATACGAGCCTCTCCCTGACTGCCCAGCGCTGGCTTTCAGTCTGGACAGACCCGCGTGTTCCGGAGGGCGCCAGGCTGGGGGCTTCCTCCTCACTTTTCACCTTAGGTCCTTGGAAGTTCTGAACTTCCAGAGCAGGAGGGTGGATGTGGAGGAAGCAGCTCTGCTGGACAGGACAGTGCTCAGAAGCTGGTGGCTTCTGTGGAGCTGGGCGTGAGTCCTAAGCACCAAGGCAGGACCATGTTTCAGAGAGGATGGAGGAAGCCGGGCGGCTGCAGGCCGGGGAGGGATCTGGGGTCTGCAGCCACACTTCTGTGTCTGTAGTTGTTGCTTTTTGCTGCATTTTGTTTTTACTTTGCAAGCTATTAATAGTTGTTTTATCTTAACATTTTTTTTTCTTGAAGCAGTACACATTCATGGACTAAAAATAAAAAACAAAATACCACAGACAAGCACAGATGCCGAGGCAGGTTTGGTCCAGTATCTGGAGATAAACGCGGCTGTGGCTTCTGCCCTGTCTGTCCTTTCATGAAGACGATCCAATGTGAGGTAAGAAACTCTGTTGTTTCCTTTTTGCATGAAACAATGTAACTCCAGAGCTTGCTGTGTCCTTACTGATTCTCTACCATGTAACTTTTAATGGCTGTGGATCAGTCTATGATACAAGTATCAGTATTTATTTACTTATGTCCTCACATGCAGCCCTAACCCAATTTTTCTCTGTTATAAGCAGCATTTGAATAGACATGTTTAAAACTCTGTGAACGTTAATTAGTCTCTGTTCACATCTTTAAGTTAAATTTTGTGATAAAAGAGAATTGCTGAGTTTTGGGTATTCTTCCTTTCTATGTTTTGATATGTGTTGCCAAATCCATCTCCTAAATGTTAGAATCTTGAGTCTAATATCTATTTTAAAACACTTTTTCTTTCTCAATAAACATTTTTGCTTGATTTTTAATCAGAAAATTGCTTTCATAACTTTAATGTCTGTAAAATAAGACCATCCACATACTCTTACTTTACAGAAATGATAGCAACAACGGAAAATATAAATGAAGAAAAAGAAAATGATATAAAGAAAAGGAAAAAATATGAAAGCACAAAGGACTCTAAAAGCCCATGAGGATTTGAACACCAACATTTGCCCACAAACACCCTTTTCTCTTCTCTAAATCTCAGCACTCTTATGCCTCTCTGTTAGCCTTTATTGTATGGGGGGGGGATAGTTTTACAGAAGTTGTACACTTTTTCATAACTAGATCACAAATTCATAGATGACATGCCGTGGCCACCTTTATTTTGTATAAAGACTTCAAAAAATTCTTGTATGTTGAAGATAAGAAAATATTTGCTGAATGGATAGAGTGCTTTATTATTTTGATTCAGACTATTCTTTAAAATGTTCATTTCAGTGTTTGCTAAAGACTTGTGCATGATTGATATCTTTGAACATCCCTGGGGTGTGTATGAACACTAGCAAGCAGGCAATGCAAACCATTTGCACAAAACCATTTTCAGAAGGAGATACATATATATTCCCCCACCAAAGGAAACCCCAAGCCATTTTCTTGAGGCTCGACTAGTCTAAGTTAGGTGTTAAGCAAGTGAGATGAGTTATTCTTTTCTCAGTTAAGTTGCAGGCTTACCTGTCACTTGGCTGTATTTAGAGAGCTCTGTTCAGCTTCTCTCTCTTCCTTTTTGGAGTTTGTTTAGGATATTTGGAGAATTGGGACAGATATTTCTTATTTGTCCTGCTTGGTTGTCAACATGCAAACACAACGTTTGTTACTTTCTAATGATTGTACATACTTGAAAAGAAATGCATGAAAAGAATAAATAAAGTCCAGGCTCTTGTGTGCCTCCCTTAAATTAGAATGTTTGCCTTGAAGAACTGAGTGACACAAATGAAAAACTCTGAGAAAGTATCAATATTTCTTAAATAACATATTATGGGTGGGCTCTTTTAAGAATGCTATCTGTGATAATCTGCTATGGAAAAACATGGCAGTCTGTGCAGAATGAAGTTGATTTTAGACACACGAGTACATAAAATATATTTTAAATCAGGGCTGTTGTAGATACAGCCCTTATTCGAGAATATTGTCAGAATTTATTTTAAAAATTGTGTGGTTAAATTATTTTTTGAGTTTTTTTTAAAAAACTATGTTGAAGTTTTGACAAGCTTTTGGCCCGTTCCCGTGGTTCTCCATCTGGGCCCGTAATGATTTCTTACTTCCCTGGCTTGCCTGGCTCTCAGATCTCACCGCCTTGCATGGAGCACAGGGCTGGGAGAGGAGAAAGCAGTTTGTTCTGTGCTGTCAAATCATTGTGAAAACAGCTTTCACTCTCCCCGGGAGTGTAATTACAGACTTCAGTGCCCTTAAAATGCATTTCTTCACATTCTCTGGGTCTGTTTATTTGAGTCTTTTTTTTTTTTAATGTAGCTTGTTTGGGGTGATGGTGTCTTCTAGTTAATAAAACATTCTGGTACCGAACACCTTTTCCTAAATGTGCAGCATGTGTCAGGCACTGTATAGAGGGCTATAATATATCATTTCACTTAATCTTTGAAACACCCTTTGAGAGAGTCAGTGTTATAAGAATTATTCTCAAAACGGAAACTGAGTCTCAGAAACAATTAAGTGAATAGCTGTGATTTTGCCCAACTTACACATATTTTCTGAATATTCTCATTCATGAACCTAGAATAATGCTGGCCCCTTCTGAGGACGCTGGTGTCATGCAGAGTGGGATCACAGGTGAGAAGCCCGCCCACTCACAGGCGCTCAAGTTGCTGAGTCAAGTTGGAGTGATTACTTGTGACATAGTAATTCCTCATGTTTTTTTTCAAAGAACAACAAATATGTATTCATCTAAGAGTCTGCTGAATGCATGTGCCCTCTTAGGGAATAACTGACGGGGGGGGGGTGTGAGGTGGGAGTCAATTGGCCACCAGCTCACAGTCAGTTCATAGATTTTGTGTTAGGGAACTAAGACCAGGGAAGTGGTGATATCACCAATTCTGGAAGTGTTGTAGAGCTTAATATCTCATCCAGTAAAAATTCTCTAGGTGTGATTTTAGCGGAAGGTAGAGTAGAATCAAATGATCTAAGGTGTAACTCGGGTCCAGCTTACATCCGACACACTGTCCTTTGACTCAGGATGACTTTGCACTGTGACTAGTCGGGACTCCCCGTTAGCACCCATGATCTCTGGGAGATGAAGATGTCCCTGTGGACTGGCCCACCTTTTGGTCACACTGTCAAGAATTAGTGACTTGCCAAGTACTTTTCATTCACACTGTGCAGAAGGACTAAGTGCACGTTTACAGTCTCTGAGCATTTCACTGCCTTTTGACAAAGAATGAAGTGCTTTAATCACGTTAATATTTAAGCTCTGCAATTTTGTAGACTGTTACCATAGAAAAATAGTAATATAGACTGAATGTCTTGGCTGAACTCAGCCTCAGATGCATGGCTGCTGCGTCTGCAACCCCCAGGCCGGCCAGGACAATACAGATGTTTGAACACTGAGTACAGAAATAATGTCCACCAGGGAGTCTGCGGCAATGACCAGTTCTGTGACCTTCCTGACGTGTAGATCAAGAGGGGGAGAGGAATTTAATCTCAGATATGCAATTAGTTGGGGAACTTAAGAGACCAACTGAGGAACGTTGCTCGTTGGGGATCTTGTGTTCTCACCCTTTGGGTGGGAACTGCAGAGGGCTGTCTCCATTGCTTCCTGCCTGTGGAGACCCACAGTCTTATCTCAGGCTGTCAAACAAGCCCTGGGTTCACATAGCCAGGTCTTCAGATGGAATGCCAAGTATCTGAGATCCAGAGGCAGTTCTGGGGTCACTGTGGATTGATCTGGGTCACTCAGTTAACTTCTTTGACTGCGTTAGAAAATGAGGCATTGCTGTGTGAGCCCGCTCGTTTCTAAGAGTATCCAGTAAACACTCACTGTCATTGGGGGCAGAGATTGGCTGTAATTTCCTGTCAGACTTTTAACTTAATATCCACATGTAATAACTTTTACCTGCTGAAAATCAAAACAAACAGTGTCTCTGCCTGGAAGTATAGAGTTTCTAAATCACGTGTTTCTCTAGCATCTAATTTTTGTGCTTTTCTATTCAAATCGTGCTTAGAAACTTGGGTTGTGTTATTGCCACTAAGATTTACAGGTTTGTAGGTATTCGACAAATTAAGTTATTTCTACGTTAAGTTGTTAGGCTAAATGGGTTTCAAAAATTTTCATATAATCACCTCATTTTCTCTTGTATTTAGAATTCTTAGCACTAAATCTCAGTAACAAAAATGTTTGGTGCTTTTCCTTAGTTCTTATTTCAGAGTTTTTTCAAAAAATATTAGCAGCAGAATTTTTTTTTCAAATAATATAACTCCATCAGATGAGAAGCAATTTAAGTGGTGCTACTCTGGTTGAGTGTGGTGTGGAGATTCTAGAACTTTCTGTGGGAGTCACCGAGACCCCTACATGCAGCCATGGGCCTCCAGGAATGCAGTTTGGGAGGCGTATTTTATTTGAGAGGCACATCCTTATGCTGTGTTCTTCCTGTGTCCCGCTGTAGCACCAGGACCATTGTGTCTGGATTTTAGTTTACTGAACCTGGACATCAACTCCAGGGCTGCATTTGACTTCTGTGGCTCCCTTACTTCATAGAAAGATTAGAAATTATATTTTAAAACTGCATAGCTGCTCGTGTGAATGTTACTATTACCTATTAAAATATTTTCTTCAACCTAAAAGTTTCTTTTTTATTCTGATTTAAAAATAAATTCAATCATTAATTTCTCTAACTCTGGTGGCCCTGTGTGCTCCTGTGCCTGCTCTGTACATCAGAGCAGCTGAGTTCATCGCCTCTGGGACCTCTATCCACAGGCTGTTCTCCTGGGGACTCATATTACAGTGTCAGATGGCATTCATGATTAAAGTGAGACAGCGTCACACGCAGGAGGCAGACAGGAGTGAGTGGAGACCTTATATACGTCTAATTGACTTGCTGTCACAAAAGCCTTTTTTCTTTTTTTATGTATAGAGCCTCACTCTGCCCCTCTTGCTAGAGTGCTGTGGCATCACAGCTCACAGCAATAGTAAACTCTTCTGCTCAAGCAATCCTCTTGCTTCAGCCTCCCCAGTAGCTGGGACTACAGGTGTCTACCACAAAACTTGGCCTAGTATTTTCTATTTTTAGTAGAGATGGGGCTTTCAGGCTGGTTTTGAAATCCTGAACTCAAGCAACCCACCCACCTTGGCCTCCTAGAGTCTTTCTGTCTGTCTTTCTTTCTTTTTTTTTTTTAAAAAAAACCTTTTTATTTTGAAATAATAAAGGATCTACACAAGACAATTGCAAAGATAGTTCAGAGATTGTCCATATATTCTTCACCTGACTCCCCAACAATAAAATCTCACATAATCACAGAACATTATTGAAACTGAGAAGTCAACCTGCCCATAGCCCTGTGAACTGAACCAAAGTATTTATTCAGCTGTCATCAGGAACTTCTAGGACCCCCCTCCCTCAGCCCCAGGACTCATACTGCATCCAGCCATTATGTCTCCAGAGTTTCCTCCAATCTGTCAGTGTTCTGGTCCTTTTCTTGGTCACCACTGTGACCCTTTTGCAGAGTCCTGGGCAGGCATTTTGGAAGGTCCCTCCCTTTGGGTTTCTCTGGTGTCTTCTGCTGGGCCAAAGTCTTGCAGCATGGGCGAGAAGGCACAGAGGCCTGGATGTGGAGGGGCCTGACACCAGCCTGACTCAGCACTGGTGTGGACCCGCTTGCACTGGCACTCAGCTGATAGAAACTGCGGGTCTCCTCATTATAAAGGTGCTGTTCTCCACAGTTCATACTTTATTGATCAAAAATGAGTAACTAGGTTCCACCCACACCAATGGGGAGTAGACTTAAGCCCCACCCCCTAGCAGGAGGAGAATCAGAGAATTCACAGCACAGAGCAGGCCACCATCCCTGTGCATATCCTGGCCAGGAGCAATGCTGAGGCTCTGCGAAATAGGCCATTTCTCCCCAGAGTCCACCCACTCACTTTAGCATTCACCCGAGGTGTCCGGGGGTGCATCTCGCTTCCCAGATTCCTTCTCTTCCTTCACACCTGTTCGTCGGAATTGCTTCAGAAGGAAGTGGTGCGCCTTCCCTCCTGCTTCTTCATACGTTTAATCTTTTAATCCCATCAGAATGGGCTCCCGGGTCCTTATTCCATTCTCATTATTTGCCCCCACGTCTCCAGCTTTGCCTACTGGCAATGTGCCTTCCTTGTCTGCCGGGAACTCAAGGGCCCTTCATGGTTAATGGGTAACTTGGGCATCTTGGTTCCCTTTCAGATGCCGGCCGGGAACACGGGCTCCTGACAGCTGCCCTTTTAAAGAAGCATGTTCTGCTTTTAATCCTCCACACCTCATTCCAACACGGCTAAAAATTTGTTACATGCTCAAAAGAAACAAGGTCCATTTATTGTTTAAAAGGTGACAAGACGAGAAGATACAGATTCCAGGTTGTAAACAGTCACTTTCTTACAGTACAGAGGGTCTTGCCAGGCAAAGATAAGCTGAAGCTGGTTTATGTTACAGGATTACTTGCTGCTCTGGGTTGAATGGTGTCCTCCCCCATTCATATGTTGAAGCCCTAAGCCTCAGTAGCTCAGAATAGACCTGATTTAGAAATAATCAAATTAAAATGAGGTCATTAGAGCAGACCCGATCCACTCTGGACACAGGCATGCACACAATGGATGTGTCACGTAAAGGCAAAGCAGAGATCCAGGTCAGGTGCCTGCAATGATATCTGCAGTGCAGCCATCAGTAGTATAGATGTCTGTAGCACAGATGTGTCAGCAACCTCCAGAAGTTAGAACAGAGCCTCCTGCACCCTCCGAAGGACCAGCCCCGCCAGCACCACTGAGGAGGCCATCGGCCTTTGGAAGCCCAAGACAGCACATTGCTGTGGATTAAGCCACGCGGTCTGTGGTGCTCATTACAGTGGCCCTAGCAGACCAGCATGCTTGCACACCATCCTGGAGTACAACTTATGAAATATGTAATCTATCATTTCAAAGAATGAAAGAAGTCAAATGTCTTCTTGATTTAGAAATGTTTAACACACTATCACAATTGGTGTACAGACCGCTACATTACTGACGTCTATGCTATAGATGGCTATGCTACTGACGGCTACACTACTGACAGCTATGCTACAGACGGCTACGCTACTCACGTCTATGCTACTGACAGCTGTGCTACAGACAGCTATGCTACTGACATCTCCACTACTGGTGCCTACACTACTGATGTCTACGTTACTGATGATGGGGGGTGGGGCTTAAGTCTACTCCCCATTGGTGTGGGTGGAACCTAGTTACTCATTTTTTATCAATGACATCTATGCTACTGACATCTATGCTACTGACGTCTACGCTACTGACGGCTACGCTACTGAGGTCTACGCTACTGACGTCTATGCTACTGAGGTCTATGCTACTGACGTCTACGCTACTGATGTCTACGCTACTGACGGCTACCCTACTGACGTCTAGCTACTGAGGTCTATGCTACTGATGTCTACGCTACTGATGGCTACCCTACTGACGTCTACGCTACTGAAGTCTACGCTACTGACGTCTACGCTGCTGACGACTACTGAGGTCTACACTACTGATGTCTACGTCTATGCTACTGAGGTCTATGCTACTGAAGTCTACGCTACAGATGGCTATGCTACTGATGGCTACACTTAACGCCACTGTGCTTTTTACAACTTTGATCTAATTTCCACTCAACCCACAGGGGATGGACATATGCTAATTTACATTTCTGAATCAAGTTTAGGTCAGAATTTCACCTGAGTATCCCCAGCCCAAGATAGGTCGGGATGTCACCTGAGCGAATACCCCCAGCCCCAGAGTTAGGCACAAAGCAGTGATGTCACATTTCTGTACACTCACGTGACCAAAGGCTCTGGCTGCTGAGTAGTAAAACTCTTAAGTGCTGGGACCAGCACAGCTGCATTTTTATTTGTTCACAAAGTGCAGGGACCCTTAGTTTCTATACTAAAACTATCACCTTAATTAATTGTCCCATTTTTGCTAGTAGAGCTCATTTGTTTTGTCCCCTTTGCACCTTGCAGGTTCTTGGAGTCTGGGGCATTTTGTCCCAATCCTAAAATTATCATCTTAATTCACTTCCCAATATTTATATCTTTAAAATGTTAAATGATATTAAACTGAGATTGCATCCTCTTCCTTCAACTCTCTAAACCCCAGAGAAAGAAAACAAGCACACTTTACTTTTACTAAAAATATTACCAGGAAATACTGTGAAAACGCTTGTAAATCAAGAAGATTCCCTTGTGGTTCTATTTTTACTCCCTCTCCCCTCTGGGCTGATTGCTGACGTCACTGAAGGAATCTGCCTTGTTTATTTGCCTGCCAGTTTTTGTAACATCAGTGTTTCTGGAAATGCCCAAGGATCAAGTGCCTTGAGTGTTTCCTTCCTGTCTCACCGACCTAGTTGTCACTTTGCTGCCCTGGGGAGGCTCTGTCTCCCACTGGTGGTTACAGGGCTGGTCTCATGGCAGGGCCAGGCCTGGTGTAACTTAGGAAGGGCTGCCTGTGACATGCATCCACGCAGGAGTCCATGAACATGCCATTGCAAACACCTGAGCTGTTTTATACCTCCAGCTGAAATTAGGCACAAGAGGCCTTTCATTCATTCTGCTAATAGTGAAAGGAAAAACTGAAAAGACAGGCAAGTTAAAATGGAGCACAGGTAAAGAAAGAACAGACCGGGGACAGGGTCCTTGACTAAGAGACAAGGGATTGGGATGGGTGCCTGAGTGGGGACACCGGGCACCCTAGAGTACACTAGTGAGGAGCAGGGGTGCTGGGTGCCCAGAAGGCACACTTCTGAGTCACTGTTGGCCGGCTGTGTAGGGAGTGAGCCCCACCCCGCTGGTGCCATGCTGGGGTCAGGATGAAGCTGAGGTCCCAGTGTGAGTCCAGCCTCCACCATGGACCTTAGTGAAGTCACATCTCACCTCTCAGGCCCTTTTTAAAATCACTAGACAGATTTAAAATCTTTGCGGGTCTTCAACATTTTTAAAAAAGTCATGGAATCTGTTTTTCAAATAAAATTTCATATAAAAACCTAATGGTAAAAGCATAATAAAACAGGTCAGCTCCCATCTGTGGGTGCCTCCAGGCAAGCCCTCCCCGTACCCTCCAGCTCCCAGGTACCCCACACCCCCCAAACACCCACCCTGGGCCACACTTCCTGTTATGTTGCAGGCCACTAGGGATGCCTGAGGCATATGGCACTCAGGGACTTTGACACACATGCTCTGGGCACCCCATGAGGACGTTGAACCTGCCTCGACCCTACCACCAAGAAGTTCAGTTGTTTTGTTGCAATGGTCCTGGAATGAAATATTAAATAACAGTGAGAAGCACCATGTAGGGGATGCTTTTTAAAGGTTCATCCTCATCTACTTTCTCCTGTGGATAGGGCTGTCCAGACCCCTCTGACAACCACTGATTCTGAGGTTGTCTCCCCCATCACTGGCTTTTCCTAAGAAAATAAACATTAGAAGTTTTTACAATCTACCATATGTGTGTGTAGGGGATGAAGCTGAGAGAGTTCCAGTAGATAAACAAGACCCTGTCTGGGAGGCTGAGATGTCCTCTGAGTGTTCTCCCTGGCAGTGACACAGCCTGTGGGGCTGAGTGGGACAGAATAGGGCTGCAGGCTGATGTTGGTGCTGGGAGGCTGGGGTGCTAGAGTCTGAGATGCCCTAAGGCTGGGGTGCTAGAGGCTGGAGTGATCTAAGGCTGGCATGCTCTGAGCCTGGGGTGCCCTGAGACTGAGGTGCACTGAGGCTGGGGTGCTAGAGGCTGGAGTGATCTAAGGCTGGCGTGCTCTGAGGCTGGGGTGCCCTGAAGTTGATGTGCACTGAGACTGGGGAGCTAGAGGCTGGGCTACTGTGAGGCTGTCCCCTCTGCTCCACAGGAATCCCCATCACCTGGGATGTGTGACTTCAGAGCCTGATGTGTGTCTGGCCTTCAAAGGTGAGGATCCCAGCAGAGAGAATCACGACTTTCAGTATGTATACCATGTCAGTTCCTCTCAATCTGAAGTTGCTCGGGAGCCACCAAGAACTTCTCTGCTGTTGTCAGGAGTGAATCTGCACTGAACTTGACAGGTGGGTCCCAAGGGGAATAAGAAGGAGCCCTGCAGCGACCACTGCAGCGGGCGAGGAGTACATGGAACCCATGCTCTGTGAACTGCTGTGTGGAGATGGCACCTGCCTGGACCCTGCCACCAGGAGGTTGCTGCTCCATCACACAGACTGTGGGTGATGAGAAGGCTTCAGGCCACCTGCTGCTATTGGCAGCGAGAGCTGGGGGGATGATTGACATGTCAGACTGCAAAGGAACTCCTTACAGCATTCTGTCCTGTCAACCTAGCGTAGACATGGTCACCCATCATCAACATGTCCATACGTCTGGCTGCCTGGGTGGCCGACACCTCGGACATCTGTTTCCTTGTGGTTCTGGAGGGTGGAAGTTCCAGCACCAGGGCTTGGCCAGTTTCCTACTCTGAGGGCCGGGAGGGAAAGGCCCCCTTTCCTGCAGGTGCCACCTTCTTCCAGGTCTTTGTATCATCACCTGCTGACTGTATCTCCATGATCAAAACCCCTCCATTATCGTAAAGACACCAGTCATGTTTGATCAGACCCCATTCTGAGGACCCATTTTAACTTGGTCTGTAAAGGTCCTGTCTCCAAATATGGTCCCACTGTGGGCTGCTGGGGATTAGGACTTCAACGCCTGAATTTTGAGGGACTGCAGTTCAGCCCATAACAATCACCAAAGTAAAATGCTGACAGAGCAGAGAGCTAAGGGGTCAGGGGTCAGGGAGATACCCAGGGTGTCCCAGGCCCTGGGTGCTCATCCAGGGCAGGCTGGGTCCTCCTCTGCAGTCAGGAGTCTCCCCCAGGAGGGTGTATGTGAACCGTCACTTTTGAATGTCTAAAACTTAGCAATGCTCCTGGCCTTTTTGTCCCTAAGGGCTGCCTTGGCAACCACGTGCAAGGTGGGTGATCCCTGGGCATCTTTCTTGGCCCAGGGACATTTCTGCCTAGAGGCTGGCATTGGGGCACACTGCAGGGCACTCATGACTGCTGTCTGATGGGGTGCAGATGGAGCTGGGCTCAAGGCATTAAGGGAAAGGGAGGAGGAAGAGCTGGACAGAGGGGGCGGTGTCATTGGTGGCTGCGCAGAGGCTCTGAATCTGGCTCTTCTGCCAGAAGAGAGAGGTCTGGGAGGAAACCATTGCAACAGACCCTGGGGATCAGCCCCGGTGCCAATTCAGGGCTTCGTGGGGGCCATGGGGGGGCCAAACAGCAGGTGCGGTGCTCCTACATGCCTTCTGCAGAGGCAGCACCTTAGGCGAGGGCTCCGGAAGGGGGAGAAAAGGAGAACCTAGGGGAGAACAGCACTGGGGCTCCCAAGGGGAGTGCCCAGACCCTGCACACCATCGGCCCATGTTACCCTGCTTGCCCAGCGCCCTTCGAGGTGGTGTCTGCACAGCTCTCATGTGTCATTGCCAAGGAGGTGGAGGCTGGAAGCCATGTCCAATGGCGGGCAGCCAGGGGCACTGATGACCATCAGCATAGAGGCACCGGAAAGGCTCTTCTGAGCCCAGGTCCTGGCAGCAGCTGGCTAAGCACCCTGCGGGAGAGCTGGGAGGAGGAGGTGGGAAGGAAGCCGTCCCCATGGCAACTGAAACACTGATGCCTCAGGCAGGAGGTGAGTGCACAGTGCTCATGTTTGGAAACAGAAACATGTAAATATACAAACCAGAAGGCGAGGGCAGTGAGGTCTGTGCTTGGTGGAGTGTGCACTGCACCAGCACGCGTGGGTCCTCATCTACTACGTGCACACCAAGTGTCTTCCCCTGTAAAGAAAAGTATACTTTTACTCGATAATAAAGCTTTTCCTTTTTTACTTTAAGAAAGAAAAAAAAAGATGGGGGCACAAAATCGTAATACAGTAGAGCCTCTGTAAGTTGACCACCTAAGACATTGAGTTGACATACGATGAGATGATCACCATAAGGAACCTGGCCTACTGTACTGACACGCACACATGGTGCATGTAGGGTCTATGAAGTCTAGGTCAACTTATGGAGGTGGTCAGTGCAGGGAAGGGCCCCCTATGGAGGGCCCACTGTATTTAACAAAGAGGAGCAGGGTCCAAAGAGTTTAAAAACACTTGCAGAGAAGAAGGTCCTCCCTTGCCGGCCCTGAGGTGGCAACAATAGTCAATGACTAGGGTGGAAATATCTAATAACAACGACAAACATATGCACCATTTCATGGGTTTATTAAAAGGCACACTTCCTTTACAGAAAGCAGACTTATTTAATTTGTAAATAGCACAAAGCTTGGGAACTGAGAGGTGGTTTTGCACCAGGATCTCAGAAGATTCCAATGGGTTGAAATGTTAGGGGGATTCTATAACTGGGTAGAATTCCATCAAGGTAAGTGTGTTTGCTCACAAAAATCACAATTGCAATTTAGATATGGGGAAGTCATGGCTCCACTAAAGCTTATGTGAAACAGAACTCAGGAGTTTTTGAAACTGAGCACCAAGTAAGTTATTAATATGGTGCAGTTGCCAAATGAGCTAAGGCCAGTTGAGCTGCATTGACAGAGGCATTATCTGGTTCCGGGGAGGTGCTCATCTTCACTCTTGACGAGACAGATCTTATTAGATCCAAGGCAGCATGTACCCCAGGGAATCTGAGTGTGTGGCTTCTGGAGGGGGTTCACCTGGGCTCAATCCCACACAGCACTTGCAGCTGTGTGAGGATGTTGAGTTGATTAACCTCTCCGTTTTCCAGTCCTTACCCATCAACATTTCCCAGTCCTTACCCATCAAATAGGAGTCACGACAAGAACCACCTTGTGGGATGGCTTTGAGGACTAAAGGAGCTCTTTCTGGTCCAGCTGCCATAACAAAACACCACAGACTAGGTGGCTTGAAGAACAGGACTTTATTTTCTTGTGGTCCTAGAGGTGAGACGTCCACAGTCCAGGCCATCGTCAGTTTGGTCCTGGTGAGGCTTTTCTGTTGGCTTGTGAGGAGCACCTTGTCACAGTTTCCTCCCATGACCTTCCTTCTGTGCCATGTATGGGGAAAGACAGACAGGTGTGGGGGGGGAGACAGGACACTGGTGCCCTCTGGGCTCTCTCCTCATGAGGTCGCTCATCCTGGGGGGTCAGGGCCCCATCCTCATGACCTCATTTGCTGTGAGTCACTCCTACAGGCTCCATCTCCAGATACAGAGACACGGGGTGTTGGGGCTTCTGCATATAAATTAGGGGGCACATTTCAGTTCATAACAGTGATCAGGGATTCAAATCAGATTAAAAGCATTTAGAACAGACTCTCACTGGCACCCGGTGAGTGCTCAGTGAATGACAGTCACCATGTTCTCAACTTTGTGGTTTGCATCTGGGCACTGCTTTAGTAGGGCCACAAGCAAGCTGGGTTAGAGACCATTTCCTGTGAGGAATTGTTTGAGGATGTGAAACATTTAGATTAAAAGATAAAATATTGGAGAGATGTGCTAGCTGTCTTCATATACTCACAGGTGGGCAGTTGAAATGCTGGGGACTGTGTTTCAGCTGACTGGGAGTGTGGGGACTGTGAGGACCCTGGGGAAATCATGGGGAGACCAGGAGCCCAGGGCAAGGCACCTCATGATCAGCTTCTGCTGCTGGGAGTGAACTGACCCCTTCTGCTTTTTTGAGAGGACCACTTAGTGATATGAACCAAACATGGAGAACTGTGTGTGTCTCTTCACCCAGAAATTTATTTGGAGAACTTTTTCAAAAGGAAATAGTCAAATGTGTGTGCACACAGACATTATTATGCCATCACTGGTAATTGTAAAATATTAGAAACAACCCAAACATGCCAAAATAAAGAACTGAGTAAATAAACTAGAGTATGTCAAGAAAATGGAATGTTAGGCAGGAATTTAAAGTACGCCTGTTTTCTCAGGTACATTCTCAGAATTTTGAAAAGAAAAGCATTTAAAATAAATGTGCATTTCCAAAGGTATTTGTGAGCTGTTGGTGAGCAGTAAAACCAGGGCTCGGAAGAGTGTGTCGAGAGCAATCTGATCTTTATTTGAAACGGAAAAAGAAAGGAGAAATGGAAAAGCCGGCGTGTTTGCAGGCTCGGCCACTGGGAGGGCCCAGAGGATGCGGCCAGCACGCCAAAGATGGGATTGTGGGCCTTTCGCCTTCCCTTCTCTGTATGTTCTGACTTTTCTGTAAGAACACAGACTGTTTCTGTGAAAGTGAATCTATACAAGTAAATGAAAAGAAGTCGAGTGCTTGGTGATCTAAAGATAAATGACATTTTAAAAAGTTAAGTAGCGACCTGATGTAAGGGGTTATGATCCCGGTTCTGTGAGAGAACATGGAGATTTGGAGTGGGCATGGGGCGCCCTGCTCTGGGCACTGCTGAGGGTTCCCTGACTCGGCCTGTCTGGGATGAGCACCTGTCTCTGGGCCAGGTGGGGGTGTTGGGCTTCCTGACTGCCCAGTGCAGCAGCAAGGCACGGCTCTGTGTGTGGCCCGCACTGGAGGACGGCTAAGCACAGCTCTGGCAGACCAGAAATCCCTAATCACTTTGTCCCAGCCCAGGACATCCCTCCCCTCCAGCCCCAGAGAAGCCCTTGGGGTGGTGTTGAGGGCGGGAAAATCCCAGAAGCAGCAGCAGTGTGGCTGTGGAGAACTAGGTAGCTTCTCTGGTGCCCTGACGGCTATTGCCAGCTTACCCACAGCTGCAGAATTTTCTTGCCCTTAAAATGATTACTATCATCAGACTCTCAATAGTCTTCCTTCTGCACTGTCTAGTAGAGTAGACACCAGGTACATATGACTATTTATTAAATTTAAAATCAGAGGGAAAAAATGTAGTTTTTTAGCTGTGCTAGCACACGTGATTCACGGCTACCTGGCTGGACAGCACGGATTCTGGAGAGTTCCCACCTTGGCAGATAGATCCCACCACACCACCTTATATAAATGCAGGACCTTGTCAGCCAATGACAGGGCTCCAGCACCTGCCAGTCAGACAGATGTCAAGTCATCAAGGACAAGGTTTCTTGCATGTCCTATAGCCCAGCACATAGTAGGCACTGTGTTGGTATTTATTAATGAAGGAAAAATGTAGCTAAAGGTCTGGCACACAGTAGGACGTCAGCTGTGGTGGCCACCATTTGGTGGGCATATTCAGAGGAGAAGGAAGCCCCAGCATCCCCCCTCTGCTCGTGTAGACTGGGTAATAGATTAAGAGGCTGTCTACAGCGTCTGCTAATAAATATCTCAGAATAAGGTTATTCTCCAGACTCAGACATTCATGGTGCTGCTAAATGCTTGCTGCTGTGAGCAATTTGTCAGGAGCCCATCTATCACTGAGCACAAGACATATTCTAACAAGCAAGTCAAACCATCTAGTCCTTTGCTACATCGTAGGAGCCATCGGATCTGTCTGCTCAGTAAGGCAGCATGGGGAGAGGAGCTGTGGGGGAGTAATCACCGCCAATGGGCTGTCACATCTTCAGCATCCCGGCTCCTTGGCAGATACGCGAGGCTGCTGGGGAGCAGCACATACTCAGAGGATGGGGTGCCCAGGCCTCCCAGGTCTGCCCAGGCATGGCAGGCTTCCTGGCAGCGCAGCAGGAGACACGCGAGGCTCCCCCAGCTCCCTGCTCCTCTGCCCATTTGGCTCCACCATTGTTTAGGATCGAATCCCTCATTTGAATTCTGCTGGGGCTGCCTGCTCTGCCCTGCCGCCTTCCTGTGCCAGCTTGTGTATGTGCCACCCTCCCCACATCTATTTTAATTGTCCCATTTCTGCCATGATTTTTGGCACAGGGGGTCTTCATAACAGGGATCAGAGGATATTCTCTGTCTCCTGATTAAAATCTGTGTGTTTTTTTCCCTGGGTCATATTGGGTTCTTTTAATTTCCTCCAGCTTATTACTCTCCTTGTCAGGAATATTACTATTCCTTACGTTACTCTGTGTGTGTGTGTATTTAATTATTTGCAAATGAATGTATAGGAGGATAAAAGAGATCATTTTAAAAAGCAATGCCAACCTTCCAGAAACCTACGTCTGTCTTAGACTTAAGTTCCTGCCATGTTGAAATGTGGTAGGAAGATTTCCATTCAAGTTGCATTTTTAAAGAGTCTGGGGAAACTGGCACTTTGGGTTGGGAGGCAGAGAATTTGAAATTGCAGGGCGAAGAAGCTGATTTAAACCACCTTTTCATCCCTGTCCCCTCTACCTATGTTGTCCCAGGACTGTGCCACCAGACCACCTGGAGACTTGCTCTCTTGTCCTCTGACTCTGCTCCAGCACCCTCTCCCCCAGTCACAGGCCCCATTTAAAGCATCCCAATGTGCATTTCCTGTGGGGACAGGGGCTTTATCTCAGTCAAACGCCTCGTTTCTTTAGAGGATGTGCAGCGCGTTACTGATTCAGGTACTTCAGACAGTGACCAGGTTCAGAGTTCCCGCCAGGGCAGTCCTCTCCAGCTGAGTGTAGCAGAAGTCATCCCCATGACAATCAAGCAAAGGGGTGATCCCAAGGTAACTGGAAGTGGGGAGGTGTCCATCAGAAACAGAGCTGATGGGACGCCTAAGGTCAGCCCTGCCTGGAGCCCCCCGTGGCCACAGGGTGTTCACGGTCTGGGGGTCACGTGCCCCAGCTGTGCGCTCAGCATCTTCAGGGCATGCTGGGCACCTGTCTCTAGGGTTTTGGTTCTTTGCCGGCAGCCCCCCCCCCTTCCTTCACTTTCCTCTGTGCTCATGGTTAAGACTTAACACTTGCCACCAACTCCCTTGTCAGCCCTGTCCCTTCCCCGCTTACCCACAAATTCCACCCTGGGCTGACTGTGCCACCCTCTTCATAAGCTCCAGGGGTCGATGTGATTGGAGAAAGTGACACAGCTGGTTTTGCTCCGAAGCAGTGCTCTCCAAGTGACACAGCTGGTCTCGCTCGAAATCAGTGCTCTCCAAGTGACACAGCTGATCTCGCTCAGAATCAGTGCTCTCCAATCTTTTTTATCTCAAGGCACACTTGAATGTACAGTTAGACTTTCGTGGCACACTTAAGTTATGTTTATTAAAAATAAAGTAAAAAAAAAGAATACACTTACTGTGCTTTGAACGTTCAAAAATAATTTAATTAATGAGCTTTAAAAGTTTCACACCCCTAAGGTCCTCTTGTGGCACAGTGGTTGAGAATCACGGCTCTGAATTCTCCAGCAGCACAGTCCTCAGAGGGCAGGCAGCGCTGGCCTGTGCTGTTTCCATAACTGTTCCACTTTCCTGGATGCCCGTTTGCTATCTTCTCCCCGTGTGGAGCCTGAAACGCCCTCTTTCCTGCCTCCTGCTCTGGCTGTGACCTGATGTCATGCTGCATCAATACCTTAGATGCCATCATGTGGGGACACACACTTCCCACTCCATGTTTATAAATCTGCCTGCACCAGCCCCAACCTGTCCTCCGTTCCCGTGACTGCCTGAATCCCACCTGTCTGTGCCCACTCTAAGCCCCCATCCTGGAGAGCTGCTGCCTTGGCTCGCCTCTCCATCCCGTGTTAATTTCTCCTCCTCCACAGGATCCTTCCCGTCCATATTCCAGCAAGCTGGGGGCTTTCTGCCTTTAAATAGCCGGGCGCAGGACTCTGTTCTCCCCCTGTTAGACAGGACTACCTGCACCCCCTCCCCAAAGCTGAACTTCTCAAAGACATTCCTCTGTATACAGCACGCACCCCTCACCCCCTGGAGCACCTGGACCACCCAGACACAATGGCATTGCTTAAATGTGGCTCCATCAGAGCACCCTGTCAGGACACCCTGCTGGGACTGCTCAGCATCACCAAGAACTCCCTGTTGCCAAATCCCAATGACATGCGTGTCCCTACTTTTCTCACTTCTCAGAATCATTCAACACAATCACCCCATTGCACGTTTCTGAAACATGTGCTATGGCTGGAATGTAGCTTCCAAGAGGTAAGGAACATGTCCACTGTTGACCTTTGTATCACGTTGATTAAAGTGGCCTGACCCGGCTCGGCACCTATAGCTCAACTGGCTAAGGCGCCAGCCACGTACACCTAAGGTGGCAGGTTCGAATCCCCAGCCCGGACCCGCCAAACAACAATGACGGCTGCAACCAAAAAATAGCCGGGCGTTGTGGCAGGCGCCTGTGGTCCCAGCTACTTGGGAGGCTGAGGCAAGAGACTCGCTTGAGCCCAGGAGTTGGAGGTTGC
>CAUYTI010068567.1:0-49778 GCA_963575145.1 Galago senegalensis | reverse complement strand
ATTGCCTCACAGCCAATGTATGGCAGGGCGTCCAGTGACAATTTATCATGCATTCAAAATGCCACACACAAAAGCTATCTATAAAACAGAATCACTTTTAGCCCCTTAATATCTTGCAAAAAGCTCTAAAATGTCATCCAACCCCAGGGGAAGCCAATGAGAATTAATATAAGGCTATGGTACAGAAGCCATAAGGAGTAAATGGAAGGCACCACTGAAACAGGAAAGAGAGGTAGAAAGTAAAGTGTGAGAGTAGTGGCCATCAGCAAAGGGAACTTTCCATTCACACCCTGAAGTCCACGGTTCACACTGTGGGCACCTCCTTCTCCACACAGGGTCACCTTGTTGTTTGAGAAAGGTTTTCCAAGGGAGCTCTGGGGCCCCAGATCCACTCGCCCTGACAGGCGGGGCGTTACCTTCAGACAGCATGCTCAGGGCTTCATCAGAAGTCTGCCCGCCCAGTCTCGATTCCTTCCTGCAAGTGGGGCTTTCAGGGGGCTCATAGGAGCCCGCAGGAGCTGGGTGAGCCCCCTCATTAGCCGAGGTCGTCAGCGACTCCCACTGGATCTCCCTCCAGGGGGACTGAAACTCCAGGCTGCATCCTGTCCAGCCATGGAAGGCCAAGGACAAGAGGAATCCTTGGGCTGGATTCAGTATCCCCTGCGGGGACAAGAAACACACAGGTTGGTGTGGCACGGCCAGAGTCAGAGCATGCAGGGGTAAGAGTGATAAGCTCCACTGCCACACAGACCCCGGACAGTGGCATCCTTGCGTGGCCAGGGCCCCTCGGGCCTCCTGCTGCTCTCCACCCTGCCATGCTCAGACAGAATTTCATTGAGAACAGTTTTTGAAACTAAAACCGAGTCTGGGAACCGTTCCTCCATGCATATGTGGTAAATACACAGTATAGCTGGCCAAAGGAACCAGGTGAAACTCCAAAGTGGGGGACCAGGGCTAAGGCTGTCCTACTTGAAAGCCCTGGTGAATAAGGTTTTCCCCAACTCAAGTGACACAAACATTGATCCTGTGTGGCACTGAGTGCACACACCCTCCCACTCCCCAGCTCATGCATTCGTTTCTTTCTTTCTCTCTTTCTTTCTTTCTTTTTTTGAGACAGAGCTTCAAGCTGTTGCCCTGAGCAGAGTGCCGTGGCATTGTAGCTCACAGCAACTTCCAACTCCTGGGCTCAAGCAATTCTCCTGCCTCCGCCTCCCAAGTAGCTGGGACTACAGATGCCCACCACAATGCCCAGCTAGTTTTTGGTTGCAGCCATCGTTGTTTGGCGGGCCCGGGCTGGATTCAAACCCACCAGCTCAGGTGTATGTGGCTGGCGCCTTAGCCGCTTGAGCCACAGGCACCGAGCCTCTTTTTCTTTTCGAAGCAAAAATCTGAAATCTAGATTGACCTACCATAATAAACCATGTGGTCCTGGCTGCATTTCTAATGCTTTTCAAAGCGCCTCCATTGATATCTGTTTGCATTTCAAGATAGAATAAAAGGCTTTCATTGATGATATTTGACAACCAACTGTTAGGAAGAAAATGGCCACAGGTAAAGAGAACACGTAATAAAATTCATTTTTAAATGCTGGGCTTAGGGAACATTTTCTACCAAGGCCTGAAAGTGCTAACTCTACTCAGTGGGGAGATGACCACATCAGCAGTAAAAAAACTACAAGGAACCATCACACTAAGAATTTATTTTTATTATTTTTTAAAATATTTATTTATTTATTGAGACAGAGTGTTACTATGTCCCCTTGGGTAGAGTGCTGTGGCATTGTAGCTCACAGCAACTTCCAACTCCTGGGTTCAAGCAATTCTCCTGCCTCCGCCTCCCAAGTAGCTGGGACTACAGGAGCCCACCACAATACCCAGCTATTTTGGGGGTTCAGCCATTATTGTTGTTTGGTGCACCCAGGCTGGATTCGAACCCACCAGCTCAGGTGTATGTAGCTGGCACCTTAGCCACTTGAGCCACAGGCGCCAAGCCTGGGGAGTAATATTTTAAGGAAGATATGGATAGAAAGATTATAGAACTTCTAGGATTTAGCAACCTGAATGGTAAGAGGACTTAAAACTATCTCATATGATAAAATGTTGAAGGAATCGGCAATGTTTAGCCTTGTTATATGAGGTCTGACAATTAAGTTTGTGAACTTGCCACTTGCTTTGAAGCGGGTCTCGGCTCTGGTGTTGGTCCATAGCTTCCCAAGGGGAGTACTTAGAAGGTGACCAGAGTGATATTCAGCTATGAGGTCTACAGCACTTTTTTAGGATGAGTTTGTGAATTTAATCATCAGTCCTCGTATTTGATGGTTATAACAATAGCAAAAACATAGTAATAATTGTAATCATTTTTCAACATTCACTATTTGCTACATACTATGCTAACAATTTCGTATTAATCAATACTTGTAACGATCCCCAGAAGTGGATTCTAGATTATTTTAATGTTATAGATTAGAAAATTGAAGTAGAGAAAGCATAAGTCGTATGTCCAAGGTTATAAAAACTAGCAAGAAGTCATGGTTGAATCTGAACCCAGATCAGTCTTACCAGTGTCTGTACACTTCTCCTGTACTGTAGCCTTCACCCATTAGATGGAAACTAAATTGTATTGTGTACGTATGCACATATATTTACATGTGATGATAAAATTGGGTAAATTAACAGAAAATAAAAATAATATGTAATAAAAGGGCTGGAAAGAGAACTGCTGAGATGTTAACAGTGGTTGTACTTACGTACTAGGAATATAGCTATTTTCTTCTTGTATCTAGTTCTCTTAATTTTCCAAATCTTCTATTCTAAGCCTATCCTCATTTTATGAAAATTCTACCTACATTTTTTGAACTAAAATAGACTATTATTATGTGGAGGAAGGATTAGCTTTATTGCAAATGGCCCAAACAGGTTGAATTAAAATACTTTAACATACTACGAGGCACACTTCAGTTTATAATAAGAACCACTTAGAGTCAGAATTTTTCAAAGAGGCAATTTCCTGATAGGAGAATTAGCCAGTTTCCTGTTCCTGGAGATGCTAACCCAGGTTTGAAAACACTAATATTTAATCATTGTTTGTGCTCGTGATCAAAATCTGAAAGATCCAGAATGCTTGGAATATGACCCAGGAAAAAATAAGCCAAGCCGAGGACTAGATAGTTGGTTAACATATCACTTCATGTGGGAGCCTTTCAGTCTGCTCTAAGGGCTTTATTTTATAAATACCCTTAATGAAATATCTGGTAAATGCCTCGTGAGTGTCTGCTGTATTTAAAACAGGGAAAACAGCCCCTGGCCAATATTTAGCTTTCGTACCTCCACTTTCTGTATCCATAACAGGCAGACTGGACTGATGGATGTGGGGATCATTAGTTGAGTGCAGTCTCAGTGCTCCTACCTGTGACATCTGAACACAGAGTAAGTGGCCCTTATAGGAAGTGTCAGTCAGGCCTGAGTTCTCACACACTCCACCTCCCTGTCTCCATTCCAGACTCTCAGAAGCATTCACTTTTGTTTTTTTGAGACAGCGTCTGTCTTTGTCACCCTCAGTACAGTGCCATGGCGTCATGGCTCCCAGCAACCTCAAACTCTTGGGCTCAAGAGATCCTCCTGCCTCAACTCCCCAAGTAGCTTGGACTACAGGCTCCTGCCACAGCACTTGGTTAGTTTTTCTATTTTTAGTAGAGACAGAGTCTCACTCTTGCTCAGGCTGATCTTGAACTCCTGCAATCCTCCTCCCAGAGTGCTAGGATTATAAGCATGAGCCATTGCAACCAGCGACAATTTTTTTTTTTTGCAGTTTTTGGCCATATACTTCTGGTATATGGGGCCAGCACCCTACTCCTTTGAGCCACAGGCACCGCCCCCGCCCACATTTTTTTTTTAAACTAAGTCTTCCATTACCCAACCCTAACCTTAAGCTCCACCAAAGCAGAAATCATGTCTCTTTTTGTTCTCTACAGATTATATGATGTTTGCTCTAATAGACACAAAACAAACATTTATGGACTTAATCGGTTCAGCAGATATATTCGGCACGTTTTTCTTTTGTTATCTAAGGATGGTCAGAAGACTGCCTTTGATCTTGAGTACACTACAGACTACAGCAGAGTTTATCTCAAAGATTGCCAGCATCTGTTATCCTTTTCTACAATCAGGCCTTCTTATCTACGAGGAGATACAAAGACCCACGGCTTCAGCATTAGAGGTATTTCACATTTCCAGGAAGAAAAGCAGTATAATTTTTCCTTGCAGAGTACAAAGTTGTCAGTTTTTATCAAATGATAAGAGTACATGGAGTTTATAATATGGGGGACCAGATAAAGTTTGAGACGTTACCTCCTTCTTTTCCGAGGTGAACCCTGCATTGGTTTTCCCTGGTCCTACCAATTTTATCAGGCCACAAAGTAATTAAAGAAGTGAATGTTTCTGCTAGCTGTTTCCAAATTTTATGCACATAGTTAGAGGCAATACCAAAGGGGACATGCTAGTGCTGGACATACCAGTTTTACAGTGAACAACTAGATAGGCTTCACCGTGTTTTGATCATTGTACTTATTAAAGCACATTTATGACATTTTTGGAGCTTCTCAGGAGAAGGGCCTATCATAAACTACAAGAGACCTGTAACTTTATTCAGAAAAAATTATTGAAGCACATCAGCAATCTGAAATAATCATCATTTTACATTTAAAATTAAATTTAAATGTAATTACTATTGTGATAGCTGGGTGTGGGGCCTCATACCTATAATCCTAGCACTTTAGGAGGCTAAGACAAGAAGATTTATTGAGCCCAGGAGCTCAAGAGCAATCTGGGAAACATAGCAAGACCTTGTCAAAAAATGAAAAAGTTAATCAGGCACAGTGGTGTGTACCTTTAGTCCCAGCTACTCAGGAGGCTGAGGCAGGAGGATCATTTGAGCTCAGGAGTTCATGAGGTACGATCATGCCATTATACTCCAGCCTGGGTGACGGAGTGAGACCCTGTCTCTAGTCTCCAAAAGAGAGAGAGAGAGAAAAAAAAACTAATACTGTGATAATGGGCAGCACAGTAAGAAATACAGAACTAAACACTGAAGTAAAAGGCTAGCAGGAAACTGTCACATAACCATTAATTTAAAAACATAGGCAAAAAATATAAAGCAAAGATGTTCAGTCTTTATAAAATCAACTTGGGGACATAAGGGAATATCCATTTTCTAGGCACACGCTTGTAGATTCAAGAGATAAGGTCTGGAACCTGAAAGGGCACAGCCGGGAGGGGTGGGGGGAGCCGTGGACCATGTAATAGACATACGTAAGCAGTGGGGAGAACACCTGCTCCCGGGAAGCTCACAGCCTGGTATGTTCAGGAGCATAAGCATGAATGCTCTAATGAGAATGCAGAGAAGCCAAAGATCACTGGACTATTTCAAGTCATAAAAATGAAGCCTAAATAAGATACCAACAGTAGGAAGAGAAGGGAACGTAGACATTTGAAATATATTCTGTAGTTAGGTCTGACAGACGTCCATGATGGACCAGTTTTGAGTAAGGCGATATTACACACATGCACATAACTTAATGGATCTGTCTGCTGGAACTGTTCTAACAAATACAGCAGATGGAGTGGCTTAACAGAAACTTATTTCTCTTAGTTTTGGAGGCTAGGAGGCCACTCTCCTTGGCTTGTAGACAGTCTCCCCTGCCCCCCATCCCTACCCCAAGTTCACGTTTTCTTCCTGGGGGTGTGTGTGTCCCAACCTTCTTTTCTTGCAAGGATACCAGTCATATTGGAACAGGGCTCAACCCAAGGACGTCATTTAACCATCATACACTCTTTGAAGACCCTGTCTTCAGATATAGTCGTATTTTGAGGTCCTGGGAGTTAGAACATCCACAGATGAATTTTATGGAAATCAATTCAGCCCATACCATTTAATCAGAAACTAAAATTGATCAGCCAGGGACCTAACACAGTAAAATGCTCAGGACATTGTTGTCACATTTCTCTCCTAAACTTTAGTCCCTTCCATTTCTACAGAGGCTACATGAAAACTCAATAAGAAAGTAAGTGGAAAGTAATACCACATCCAAGAAGACCATCTTGAGGGAATCCCTCTAGATGCCAGAAGTTTAATTGCCAAAATACTGGGGGCCCTAAAACTTGCCAAAAGAAATAATTTCAGGCAATCCTTCTTACTTCGACCTGCCTCTGGAACAAAGCTGAGGAAACCAATGTATTCTGGTCAAATTGGGGCTTAAAAAGGACTCACCTAGAACTTTTCCCAGCTCCCTTCTCTTATGGTAGAAAAGGTATTAAAGGTATTACTCATTTGTTGCCATCTATGACCATAAGCATGCAAGGAGACCATCTCAGAATTTAATCTTCTTTATATAAGTGTAGTTGTAAGGACCATTTTGGTCGCAAGTTGCAGAAACTCAACTCAAATAAGCTTCAGCGAAGGCAATTTACTGGTTCATGGATCCCTAGGAAGTTTAATAACTGGAATTAAGTAAGACTGAGAATCAGCCTTCCTTGGGGTCCATAGCAGATATGTTTTCTCTTTGCCTAAAAAGTCTGTTCCATCATTCTCATTTACAAAATTACAAGGACGGACAGACTACGATTAGCAAAGCTACAGTCAAGGGCCCACACTGTAAGAGCCATCAGGGATTCGGAGTCAAGCAAGAACACAGCTCCTTTCTAAACTATTTTCAAAACACATTTGTAAAGATGTTTGAAAGTCTTTGACATTGGGGGGGGGGGAAATATGCTGCAC
The DNA here is from genome assembly GCA_963575145.1 of Galago senegalensis. Lineage (NCBI taxonomy): Eukaryota > Metazoa > Chordata > Mammalia > Primates > Galagidae > Galago > Galago senegalensis. Next base: position 43,007 of record CAUYTI010068567.1, on the reverse strand, counting down.
AAATCAGCAGATTCTAATAATTTTATTTAGCATCTTGAGTATTTAAACTGTTTCTGTCTACAAAAATATTAAAGTTTCAAAAAGGATTCTATGTAATAGCCATCCATATAGTTTAGCCTTTTTAAATTTAGTACTGTTTTCAAAGCACACGATTGTGACACACCAAATGCCCAGACTTCAGCATTACACCTTTTGTTCATAAAAAAACACACTTGTACCCCCTTAATGTTTTGAAATACAAAAAATGTGGAAAAGCCCTTACCCGACCCCTTTTCTTACTTACTTATTCTTTTTTTTTTTTTTTTTTTTTTTTGAGACAGAGTCTCACTCTGCTGCCCCGGCTAGAGTGACACAGTGTTATAGATCATAGCAACTTTAAACTCCTGGGCTCAAGTGATCCCCTTATCTCAGCCTCCTGAGAGGTGGGACTGCAGGCTCCCACCACAACACCCAGCTAGTTTCCTATTTTTAGTAGAGCCAGGTTCTCACTCTTGCTCAGGGTGGTCTTGAACTCCTGAGCTCAAGCAATCCACCTGCCTCTGCATCCCAGCCGCCTCATCCAGCCTGGTAAAGGACCTATTCTTATTTCTACTCTTCATTTTTCCCACCAAACTCTTACATCTTAATAGGTGAATGTTATAATCAGAATCTATGCCAGTGTAACTAGGCTTAGTTTACAGGATAAGCTTGACTATATTATTAATTTCTGACTGTATCACAAAGAAGTGTTTATATGTCAGTAATAAAATTAAATGCTAAAAGGTAAAATGTTGTTAATATAGTTTAATCTACAGCAAGGATAAGTAAATAAAAAAGGAAGACATAAGAAAAAAGACGTAGAAGAATGTAAGAATTGCAATATTTGAAGTCTATAGATCTGATTCTGCCTTTTATCTGTTCTCAACTAATTATTGCTCATTTGCCCATTTGTCTATGATGTCTGACTGTAGGCTTTATATTCATAGAATTCCATATATAAGAATTCTTAGAGCGGCTCGGCACCTGTGGCTCAAGTGGCTAAGGCGCCAGCCACATATACCTAAGGTGGTGGGTTCGAATCCAGCCCGGGCCCGCCAAACAACAATAATGGCTGCAACCAAAAAATAGCCTGGTGTTGTGGCGGGCACCTGTGGTCCCAGCTACTTGGGAGGCTGAGGCAGGAGACTCGCTTGAGCAGAGGAGTTGGAGGTTCCTGTGAGCTGTGATGCCATAGCACTCTACTCAGGGGGATAGCTTGAGGCTCTGTCTCAAAAAAAAAAAAAAAAAAGAATGGATATCTTTTCTTTGTTTACAACACCTTGCAATCTCAAGAAGAAAGCATGTAGTTCACTGCTTAGCCTGTAAATAGCAAGGTGTTGGTGCTCTTTTGCTGCTTTCAAGGTGTTTGTTTGTTCTTTTTTTTTTTTGAGACAGAGTCTCACTCTGTCACTCTTAGTAGGGTGAGCAACCTCACACCTTGGGCTCAAGAGATCCTCCTGCCTCAGCCCCCTGAGTAGCTGGGATTTACAGGTGTCCACCAGAATGCCCAGCTAATTTTCTTTTTTCTATTTTTAGAAGAGGCAAGATTGTCCCTTGTCACCACTACTATTCAAAATAGTTCTGGGAGTTTAGCCAATACGATTAGGCAAGAGAAAGAAACAAAGGGTATCCAAATGGGGGCAGAGGAGGTCAAACCCTCCCTTTGCTCATCTCCTCCTGCCATAAGTCTGCCCACTGGTAGCTATGTGGAAACAGTTATGGAATAGTTAGACACGATTTCTTGTTGACCAATGCATGTTGCTGGAAACCTTTTGAAAACAAAATTCAAAGGGATAAGTGGGAAGTATGGCAGCGTTGTAACTTCATAAGCTTAAACGGCAAAATCAAGAGCCCATTAAGATACAACATTGGAAAGGCTGATGCTCTTTCTCAGTGTAGTTGGGCTGTATTTCCAAATGTTTTACACAAAACATAGCTCATATAGCTGCACAGCACCATCTCCTGAAGGATGTCAGGGCCTCTACTAGATATGGCCACTGCTTCTGCTGTTTTGAAACAGCAATCCAATTTGTGTTCAGAAATATGATCAGTGAAAAATAAACTGAAGAACTCCAACTTTAGCTCCAACACATAGCAGGCATCAAAAATCACTACTCACATCCTCACAATAAGAAAAGTTGGACACCCTGAAAATCAATGAATTTGCTTCAAGAACTGCACCCATGGGGCAAACCACCATGGTGAAATCTGAAGAGACAGGTGAACACAGAGAGGGGCAGCAACCAAGATGTGCTGAGCTGGAGCAGACTGATTGGGAACTGGGGCCATAAACTGATAGGAACACTGGGATGGTGAATTGTCCTCCTGGGGGGTTGTGGATAATGTTAGCATTTAAATTGGTGAATTCTGAGTAAAGCAGTCTGCCCTCCATAATGTGGATGGGTCTCATCCAATCACATAAAGGCCTGGATAGAACAGAAAGACCAACACCCCTCTTCCCCCTGATCTAAAGGGGGTCCTCAGCACAGGCCTTGGGACTTCATCTGTGTTTCCAGGTTTCCTGAGGAGTCTGAAGCCTGTCAGGCCAAGCCTCTGGCCTCACCTACCTCCAGAATTCTGTGAACCCACATCTGCTCATGCCTGCATGCATACCCTCATGGCCTGCTTATTCTAGTTCTCCAGAGAACTCCAACAAACACAAACATGTAAATGGCAATTTAAGTGGGGGTTGAGTGTGACCCACACAAGCCTGCAAACTGCTGTGAATTACCATCTTATGGGGGGTTCACGTTCATGGGCTTCAGGCAGGAAGAATTAGAATGAAGTAAAAAACAGTCATGCATTTATTAAGGAACAGAAAAAGGCAAGAGCCTGTTTCCTTAAATTTTAAAGATGAAGACAGCAATAAAGGACAGAATTCTTGACTGGATTGAAACAATTTAATAAGTCAGACTAGAAACTGCCCATTTGGGTGTGTTGAAATAATAGATCAGTAGAAAGTAGTTTACGTTTACCACCACCCCTTAATGTATGCTCTTTTTTAAGGTCAATTTTAACAGAATTCTCTTATCTACTTCTCTATACTTTGTTTCCCCGGGTTTTGATATTGACACAAGATCATCCCTGTGTTACAAGTAAGGGCAAGATTCTCCCCCTTTCCCCCAGATTATCTAGATAATTTCAGTATTATTTGAAATATTAACATTGTTAAGAACACAGTAAAATTCCCATGAGGTTTCAGATGGGGGGAATTCCTTGCAATTCTCTTTGCTTGTAAAGTTGTTGCCCCTCCCAGACTCACCGATTATTTCACTAGTAATAACTGAGCATGTAAAGTCTTCTTTTCCACATGGATCCCCTCCTCCTTGGCCATCACTTAGGGCTGCTAAAGGAGGCTGCTACACATTGCCCTGAGGAAACTTATGAGGTGCCCCTGTAAAGGATCCAAGAAATATTCCTTCCCATCTCTGATAGGAGGAGGGGAAGAATACCCTTTGTTAAATACACCAGAGCCTTCTTCATAAGAAAAGCCTGCACACCAAATGGAAGGGATTTGCCAGGGCACAGATCTAAGTCCTTGTCCAAACTGGGAGAAGAGAATTTTTATCCAATCCAGGCTTCCCAACTCAGATAAGTGGGAGAAATGCAAACATAAAAATCAGGGGTTAGTGGTTCAATGAAATCAATCAGGAATTCTCCAGTCAGGGGAGGGAAGAAGAGGTGTGGAGAACAAAAGCCATGGCACTGCAGAAACACCTGGGGAGGTCATGGCCCCTGACACAGCCCACTGGAACACTGAGACTTCATCAGATGGAGGTAGGTGTTTCCCTGCCCTACTAACTGCCACATCAAAAGATCGCAGTATAATACCAGCAGATTACATCTGAAGCACCTGACAGACTAACACTTCTCTGAAGAGAAACACATGAGGAAAGCTGAGGTCAATAGAGAGACAAATACAAGGATTCTGGACTCAAAGAATTTATTTATTTACTTGCATGGCAAGAATCATTCTTTTTTTATTATTGTTTGGGATTCATTAAAGGTTCAAAGAATTAGGTCATACTGATTATATTTGTTAGATAAAGTAGCTCTTACAATTATGAACCACCCCAAAGAGATATACCATACACTGTGACATCCAACTCCCTCCTCTCTTCTCCCCACTTGCTCATTCCCTAGCTCCACCCCCCCCTTACTCATCTACTGCCTTCATATTGGAACTGAGTACATTGGATTCTTGGTTCTCCATTCTTGTCATGCTTTACTAAGAAGACTATGTTCCACCTCCATCCAGATTAATACAAAAGATGTAAAGTCTCCATCTTTTTAAATCACTTGAATAGTATTCCATGGCGTACATATACCACAGCTTGTTAATCCATTCCTGGGTTCGTGGGCATTTAGGCTGTTTCCACATTTTGGTGATTGTAAATTGAGCTGTGATAAACAGTCTAGTGCAAGTGTCCTTGCGATGAAAGGACTTTTTTTCTTCTGGGTAGATGCCTAGTAATGGGATTGCAGGATCAAATGGGAGGTCTAATTTGAATTCTTTGAGGATTCATCATACTTCCTTTCAAAAAGGTTGTATTTATTAGTTTTCAGTCCCACCAGCAGTGTCAATGTGTTCCCTTCTGTCCACATCCATACCAGCATCTGCAGCTTTGAGAGTCTTTGCTGTAGGCCATTCTCACTGGGGTTTGGTAATATCTCAGGGTAGTTTTGACTTGCATTTTTTAGATGATTAGGGACTATACGTATTTTTTCACATGTTTGTTAGCCATTTATCTGTCTTCTTTAGAGAATCTTTTATTCATGTCTCTTGCCCAGTAATCTGTGGGATTGTTGGGTCCTTTCTTGTAGATTAATTTGAGTTCTCTATAGATCCTAGTTATCAAGTTTTTGTCTGATTCATAACAGGTAAATATCTTTTCTCATTCTGAAGGTTGTCTATTTGCTTTGGTTTTCATCTCTTTAGCTCTACAGAAACTTTTCAGTTAAATTAAGTGCCATTTGTTTATTTTTGTTGTTGTTGCAATTGCCACAGATGACATCTTCATAAAATATTTCCCCAGGCCAATATCTTCAAATGTTTTCCCCATGCTTTCCTTGAGGATTTTTATTATATCATGCCTTAGATTTAAATCTTTTATCCAACTTGAATCAATTTTTCTGAGAGGGGAGAGGTGTGTGTCCAATTTCAGTTTTTTAATGTGGTTATCCAGTTCTCCCAATACCATTTATTTAATAGTGGTTCTTTCCCCCAGTGTATGTCCTCGTTTGTTTTATCAAAGATTAGATGGCTGTAACATTTAGTTTTATCTCCTGGTTTTCTAGTCAGTTCCATATGTCTATGTCTCTACTTTTGTGCCAGTACCATGCTGTTTTGATCAATATGGCCTTGTAGTATAGCCTAAAGTCTGGTAAGCTAATGCCCCTGGCCATGTTTGAATTAATACAAATTGCCTTAGCCATAAAGGGCTTTTCTGGTTCCATACAAAACAAAGAATTATTTTTCCAAATCTTGAAATGTATGATGGTGGTATTTTAATTGGATTGAGCTGAATCTGTAGATTGCTTTGAGTAGTACAGACATTTTCACAATGTTGATTCTTCCAGCCATGAGCATGATATGTTCTTCCATTTGTTAATATCTTCTGTAATTCTTTTGCTTAGGGTTTTGTAATTTTCTTTGTAGAGGTCCTTCATCTCTTTTGTTAGGTATATTCCTAGGTATTTCATTGTTTTTAAAGCTATTGAGAAGGTAATTTTGTCCTTGATTAACTTCTCCTCTTGGCTGTTATTGGCGTATACAAAGGCCACTGATTTGTGGACATTGATTTATATCCTGAGAAATTATTGAATTGTTTGGTCCCTTCCAGGAATCTTGTGGTTAAGTCATTGGTGTTCTCTAAGTATAAGATCATATCATCAGCAAAGAATGAGGGATTAACCTCCTCTGCACACAATTGGATTCTCTTACCTAATTTTATTGGCTAAACGTCTAGCATTATGTCCAATAATACTGGTGGTAGAGGACAACCTTGTCTTATTTCAGTTCTAAGTGGAAAAGCTTTCAGTTTTACTCCAGTAAGTAAAATATTAGCAGGTTTGTTGTAGCTGGCTTTGATCAGTTTAAGAAATGTGCCTCCTATGCCTATATTCTTCAGTGTTCTAATTAGAAAAGGATGCTGGATTTCATTGAATGTTTTTTCTGCATCTACGGAGAGAATTGTATGATCTTTATTTTTGCTTCTGATGATTTGGTGAGTTAAGTTCATGGGTTTGCATATGTTAAAGTAGCCTTGCACCCCTGGGATGAAACCCACTTGATCGTGATAAATGATATTTTTAAGGTGTAGGTGTAATCTGTTGACTAGGATTCTGTTGAACATTTTTGCATCTATATTCATTAGTGAAATTGGTCTGAAATTCTCCATTTTAGTTAGTTCTTTTCCTGGTTTTGGTATTAAGGTGATGTTTGCTTCATAGAATTTATTGGGGGAAGATTCCTTCCTTCTCAATTTTTTGTAATAATTTCAGCAGCATGGGTATAAACTCTTCTTTGAAGGTTTGATAGAATTCTGGTGTGAAGCCAACTGGATGCAGGCAATTTTTGTTGGGAGAATTTTTATTGTTTCTTTGATCTCAGTTATTGAATTCAGTCTGTTCAAGAGATCTATTTATTCTTAAGTAAGTCTAGAGAGAGGGTGCGATTCCAGGTATTGAGTCACTTCCTCCACATTGTCATATCATTTTCCATAGAATTTCCTGTAGTATTCAGAGATGATCTCTTGTATCTCTGTGGCATCTGTTCTCATATCCCCTTTATCGTTTCTAACTGAGGTTATTAGAAATTTTGCTTTTCTGTTTCTAGTTAATCTGGCCAAAGGTTTATTGATTTTATTTATTTTTCAAAAAACTCAATTTTTTATTTCATTAATTTTCTGGATGATTCTTTTGTTTTAGATTTCACTAATCTCTATTTTAGTTTTGCTTATTTCTTTTGTTTTGCTGGGTTTGAGATTAGATAGTTTTTCTTTCTTTTTCCAATTCCATTAGATGGTTCATGAATTTGTTGATGCAGTCTCTTTTTGGTTTTTGAATGTAGGCATTTAACACAATAAATTTCCCTCTTAAGACTGCTTTTGCTGTATCCCACTTGTCTTGTGTCTAACATAACTTATGTTACTTTGTTATGTTGTTTTTGTCGTTGTTTTTATTTTTGAGGAATTTAATGATTTCCTCTTTTATCTCTTCCTGAATCCAACTATCATTCAGCAGAAGGTTATTTAATTTCCAAGTCTTCATTTAGGGATGAATTTTTTTTTTTTTTTTTTGGAGTTGAGTTCCATCTCTATTGTCTTGTGGTCTGAGGAGATACAATATATAATTTCTATTCTTTTAATTTTGCTGAGGTTTGATTTGTATCCTAGGATGTGTTTAATTCTGGGGTACGTACCATGAGCTGATGAGAGAAATGTATATTCATTCCCCTTGGAATGATGTGCTCTGTACATATCTATTGATCCCATTTGTTCTAGGGTCACATTTAAGTCCTTTGTGTCTTTGTTTAGCTTCTGTTTAGAGGTTTTGTCCAGTTCCATCAGAGGCTGCTAAATTTCTGGGCTACTATGGTGTTATGGGATACCATATTGCTCAGACCCATCAAGGTGTGTTTCATAGATCTGGGAACATCTAATTTGGGTGCATAAATATTTAACATTGAAATGTCTTGTTGTATTGTTCCTTTGGCCAGTATAAAGTGTCCATCTTTATCTTTCTTAACTTAAGTTGCTTTATATCCACTTATATCTGAAAATGAGTTTGCAACTCCTCCTTTCTGCTGATTTCCATTTGTTTGAAATACTATTTTCTGTCCCTTAATCCTGAGTCTTTATTTGTCCTTCAAGGCTAAGTGTGTCTCCTGGAGACCACATATGGATGGCTTGAGCTTTTTCATCTGATCAGCCAGCCTGTGGCTTTTCAGTTGTGAATTCAGTCCATTGACATATATTGAGAGAATTGATAGGTATGGTGGAGTTCTATTCATCTTATTTTGTGAACATTCATTGTGTAGTTTTACCTTTTGTGCCATTATGGAAGCTAAGTTTTGACTATTAGCTTCTGGGTATTTACTTTGCTGGTAGTCCATTGTGGTGGTCAGTGTTGAGAAGAAGTCTACGTATTTCCTGTAGAGCCAGTCTTGTGGCAAATTTCTTCAGTGCTTGTATATCTGAAAAATATTTGATTTCTCCATCAATTTTGAAGCTTAAATTAGCAGGATACATAATTCTAGGCTGAAAATTGTTTTGTTTAAGAATGTTGGAGGTTGATGACCATGCTTTTCTGGCTTGGAAGGTTTTAGTTGTACAGTCTGCTGTCCTCCTAATGGCTCTGTCCTTGTAGGGCATTGGCACTTACTCCTGGCTGCTTGCAGAATTTTTTTCTTTCATCTTGACTTTGGAAAGGTTCATTAAAATGTGTCTTGGAGATGCTCTGTTTGAGTTGAGGTGACCAGGGTTTGATATCCATCTGAAAGGAGTGTGTCAGGGTCTTTAGTAAAACTTGGGAAGTTTTCATTTATGATGGTCTCTAGTAGGGCTTCCATTCCTTTGGGACAATCTCCTTCCCCTTCAGAAATTCCTATTATTCATATATTTTAATAATTAATGGAGTCTTGTAGTTCTCTAAGTGACTATTTTGCTTTCTTTTTCTTTCTATCTCTTTAACTAACTGGGTTAACTTGAAAACTTAATCCTTTAGCTCTGAGGTTCTTTCTTCTCCATGGTCTAATGTATTTTTGATACTTTCTGCTGAATCTTTACATTCCCTGATTATCTCCTTCATTTCCTTATGCTCCATCATATCCTTTCTATGTTCTACATATCTCTCATCTGACTTTTGGTTCTGTCTTTCCATTTTCTCACCCATTCCCTTTTTTGTCTTTATCATCCATATTTCAAATTCCCCTTCTATCAAGTCCATTAATTCTTTAGAGGTGGAGTTATCTTCAGTAGCTGCCTCATGGTCTTTGGGGGGAGTTGCTCTGTTTTGGTTTTCCATGTTGCCTGAATTTTTCTGTTTGTTCCTCCCCACATGTTCTTTCTTTTTAACTCCATGTCCTTCTTTTCCCTTCTCACTGACTCTTTTGTTTTAAACAGGAGACCTTGCTCTTGATGACATTATGTTGCAATATGTCAGCAGGACCCCAAGTGGTTTTGTGGTTTTTCTAGGAGACAGAGAACACAGCCAGCAACCTCTATGGTCCTTATTCCTAACTTAATTGCCTTAGGTGATCACCTGATTGTTTCCTCAGTATTCAGACCCACCAGGTTGGGATCTTAAATCTCACAAGAATCCTTCAGGTGCAGTTCTCACAGTGCCCCCTGACTCCAGTTCCCATAGGGTGCGGAAGTCCCTCAGCCTGTCCCAAGAGTGGAGTTCTGATCCTGCCAGGTGGAATTAAGATGGCCATGCTTTAGGTCCCTGCTAAAACTGCTCTTGACCTTCCTACAATGGCAGGCCCTGACCACCAAGACTTTTTCACTATGGGTGTCTCACCAGCCACCAACCCTATGACAAGTCCACTTCAACCAGCATTTAAATCTAGTTGCTGTTATCTGTTCAAGTCCACACTCTTCCAAGCCTTCCAGTCAATAGTCACCTTACCCCAACTACTGAAAACTGGGGAAAGGCTTCCTCTCCTCCTGGACCTCTGTAGGCAGCCTGACAATCCCATCCAATCATAATTACTTGCCTAATTCATCAGATTTCTACTTTTCTGGCTCATATGCTGCATCCAACTCACTATCTCCTTGCTGTGCTCCCTGAGCTATGACTCTGAGTAAGGTCTCTGCACCAGGTATGGCTGGGTTCTCTCTTTTCCCCCAGTTTTTCTAGAACTCAGCTGAATCTACTGAATCTACTGGTCTGCCATCCTGCTCTCCTTCCTGCCACCCCTGCTTCAAAGAATTTAAAGCCACAGCACCTATAGCTCTAGTAAACTTTTAACACAGCACAGAATTTAGCATTTTCAATATAAAAGTCAAAAGCAAAGGCTTATTTACTACAGCCTCTGTTATCTAAGACATTATGTAGTCTAGACATTATCTAAGACATTCTTAAATTGAATGGCAAGGTGTTATCAAAGTAAAGACAAGAAACTGTATAGTTGTTAGATGCAAAGTGAACATCAGAAGCAGACTCAGTTGTGACAGATGTTGGAATTATCAGGCAGGGATTTAAAAATAACTGTGATTAATAGGTTTAGGGCCCTAGTGGAAAAAGCTAGCAGAATGCAGGAAAAGACTGGTAATATAAGCAGAGAGATGGAAATGCTAAAGAAGTAAAGTAAAATGCCAGAAATCAGAAACATTGTAATAGAAATGAAGAGTGGTTTGACGGCTCCATCAGCAGACTCAGTGTATCAGTCAATGTTCTCCAGGGAAAGAGAGCCTACAGGATATGGATGTAGACAGGTCTGTTATAACGGATAGGCTCATGTGATTATGGAGGCCAAGAAGTATCATCCTCTACAAGCTGGATACCCAGGAAAGGCAGTGATGTGGGTCACAGGCCTGAGAGCCTTCCTCTGCCTGCGCCATAGGTGCTCCTCTCAGTTTCCACATAAGACTTCATCTGGGGAAGGTGGATTTGCCATAACACATTCAACAGCCAAATCCTGACCATTCTATCTCATAGCTCTCCCTCCTAAAGTGTCCATTTTTCTTCTTTTCTAAGTTCATCATCATACCCTAAGTCATGATTATCTCACCCCTTGATAATGTAATGTTGTAATCCTTTATTCAGTTCTCATACAGCAACCTGATATTCAAACATATTCTTGGTCCCAAACCTTGCTAGAAACTTACACACTCAGAGTCCAGGAGGACTCTGTGTGCATTTACCAGGCCTTCCTAACTGCACACTTTCTGTCTCACTGGGTTCACCACAACCCTATTTTGTCAATCTTGATTACCTAAACTTTAGCCAAGTCTCACTTGCCTCACCACGTCCCTGTTTTAGCCAAACTTGATTACCTAATCTTTAGCCTAAACTGAATGTCATTCTGTTCCTTACATATGCCATGACCTCTTTCAACTCAACTGCTCCACAATCTATAATTGTTATTTTAGTAATAGGATTACTTGTCGCCTAATTTTTTAAAAGCCTCTAAAGTATCTTTGATTCATATACTTGTTCAATAAAGTGATGGATTGGGTTTTCTGAAACAGTTCTAATTCACACTTTTTCCAAGGCATAATTATGAACACATTACAATGGTATATTGATCTCTACATCTGTTTGTTTATTTTTCTTAACTAATTGACATTCAGAACAAGAACTTTGTCTTTGAAACCACATGGTATCTGTCCAGCCTCATGTGATACCTTTTCCATACCTACCCAATTACTAAGTCACATAAAGTATCTTCCTTAAATAAGGTCTCTGATTTGACCACTGTCAATGTGTCACCATCAGCACCCTCCTCCACAGATCTCAGAAAATCATTTCTTAATCACTTTCCCTTTGTGTCCTGGGTTAGAATCTGCCACTGAGAGGCACACATGTCAGATCTGGATGGAGGAGACATTGTTCTACCATGTGGTTGTCAGCAGAGGCATAAACAAGGACTGGGCTTAAGTCTTATGCTAAGATTGCTAAGATCTGTGGTAGCTTCTAGCTGCTGTTTCTATGACCTTGGCTCCTCTTGCTATTCCAATAGGTGTGAACATTTCTGATTTCTTGTATGAAAACCCATCCAACTTGCAATACCTAGAGAAAGTGCATAAAATAGTTTAGCCATACCTGGGAAGAACCACACTATAAGAGTTTAATTATAATTAAAACTGAAAATTCCTGTACTCATTCATCATTTATTATATACCCTCCTCACACACATACCCCCTCTCTCTGCAGTGAAGAAAATTAAAAAGAATAATCTCAAACTGAAACAATGAAATGTTCTGAGTATAATTACAGATCTAGTTATCTCTACAATTATCAGAATCAAATTAAAAGAGAAAATACAATTTACTTGAGCATACCATAGAAATTTACAGACCACTTTCATTAGTTTGATGCTATCATAGTTCGGGGACCAAGAGCAAAAATTATCATTCCTCAACAAAAGTATACTGCATACCATTAATAATGTGAACTGTCAAGACTGACACTATTTTGCAGCCCCTTAAATGCAATTCAGAAATCCTTGGCTGAAGGTTGGGATTCCTTGACTATAAGGGAGGGTCTCAAAAACTACAATAATCTCCAAAGTGATAGGCGTCTCTATGAGATGCAGTTTCTCTTAAACATTCTATATCCTGTTTAGTCTATTTATTTGTTGTCTAATTTCATCACCAGGAATTATACTGTCTCTCTACCTCTATACTCATTTTTCTTTTTTCTTTTTTTGTCTCACTTTGTTTCCCCAGCTAGAATTTTGTGGCATCATAGCTCATAGCAACCTCAAATTCTTGGGCTCAAGAGATCCTGCTACCTCAGCCTCCTGAGCAGCTAGGACTACAGGTGCCTGCCACCATGCCCAGCTAGTTCTTCTATTTTTAGTAGAGATGGGGTCTCATTCTTGTTCAGTCTGGTATCAAACTCCTGAGCCCCAGGGATCCACCCAACTCTGCCTCCCAGAGTGCTGGGATTACAGGCATGAGCAACCACACCTGGCCTTCTATACTTATTTTCATAAGTATAAAACAAATTCTGCATAGGACTTACTGCCCCTGCACTGATGAGTAACACAAAAACCACAAAGCTTCACATCTGTGTGATCAGCAATACCCTTGTGCAGCCAAGTGGCTTGCTGGCATAGCCCACCACCAGCACAGGCCATCACCACTCATGCCTTAGTGCAGCAAATCACAAATTACCAACAAATGCTGATTTCATGACTCCTTAGGACTTGTCATATTCAAAAAGACCCTGTGCCCTCAGGAAGTCTGTCTTCTTCATCCCCAACCACCTCTGCATGCTCACAGCTCTGTCACACTTGTACCTGACAATACCCCCTACAACTCCAGGAATCCACTCAACTGATCTCTTCTTTCATTCTTAGGTCTTTATTTTCCTCAATCCCCTTTAGATGATTCGTTTTGATTTCTGACTTCAGTCAATACTCCTCATTGCCAATGTCATGTCATGTGGGGCATTTGCTACCTGTCATTTAGTGAGTGCAAGATGCTGAGCACCACCACACCCTGCCCACCTATGTAGCCTGGGCACAGGTCAGGCAAGGCTGTGACCTCTATGGGAGACCATAGGAGCCACAGCCTTGGCCATCCTGCCCCACCACTTAGATTCCTAACAGATCTAGAACTAACTTCTTCTGTTCTAACACAAAGAAACTGATTATTTTCAACATGAACTATAGCAAGATCTGAAACTCACCCAGTGAAACAGTCTCAGTGATTAAGAAATTCACAAGGAGTACCCTGATGCAGTTCAAGGGATCCTGGGCATAAAATGAAGAGATGTTTGCAAAAGCCATTTAGGGGATAGAGGAGGAAAGCATGGAATTGTCTGCCCTGGACCCTAACCTGGGATGGGAAGAGGCATCTTCAAGGTTCATAGCTTGTGCAACTCTAAGTTCACTTGAGTAGCTTGTCCAACCCTAAGTTCACTTGACAAGTATGTGAGGTCAAAACCCTACCATGTTTAAAAAGAAAACAAAATTTACCATGTTAATAAAAGTATTCATTTGCTTGAAAAGAAAAAAAAATAAATTTACAAGGTAATGGAAGAGACAGACAGGTAAACAGGCAAAAAATCTCTGCCTCGATGCGTTTTGAAATATGTGCTAGTTCAGAATGTTTTTGGACACCTAAAAGGGGGGCACCTCCTGCTACCTTGGGGTGTTTGAGATGCTTTCATCACTATAGCACATCTTAAAGATAAAATTATCCCCCAAAATCTGTAGACCAAACTGAACTGAAATGCTGCTCGTGATTCCACCTGTGTCTGCACATCAGTAAAATGTATTTATAAAAAACATAGTTTGCTTCATGAGGGCTGGGTTATTGTTTAAGCTGCTAGGGCCCACCATGTCTAGCACAGAGCTGAGGACCCTTCCCTGATGTCATAACCTCTCTTTTATGACACATTATCATACTGTGAGTGAAGTGGGGTTTCTAGACTCTGTGATGTTCAGAATCCTACATCATCCCACTCATTCTGTGATATTTTAAGGATGATCTTCTTAGAAGTAATGCCCCACACACTTTCACATTGATGTTTCCTTTCAGATTAAACAAGTGTTTTCAACAGTGGGGACCTCTGGCTGAAGTACACTGCTTGGTGGCACACTAAGGCTGGGGACCCAGCTGTGCCCAGAGTTACAACCACAACATGCTTCTGCTATATAATCCTGGTTGAGCTTCAGCACAGTCCTGAACATCGGATGAGGTTCTGTTTCCTGGGTGAGACAATTAGTGAGAGAGGGTCCTCCTGACAGCAGACCCTGGTTTCCTGCTTTCAAGGCCTTTGGTATGAAGAAAGGTGTATGTTTCAATGCAACATCACTAAGGGGCACACAGGTTGGCACTGCACCTTGAAATAAATCCAACTTCCACTTCTGAATAAAAACATCTAGGTAGCCATTTCTGATGTAAGCCTTTCCCTTCTCATTGACCCGTTCCCAAATTCTGGGGGAAATTGTATAAGGCATGAGCCAGAACAAGTGAGAAGACAAGCACAAGTGTAGCAGAGCATAGAATTTATTTTTAACAATAATCAGAAAAGGGGGCCAGAGAAAACAATCATCTCTAAGAAGCTTCTTTGATTCCACTCCAAGAACGTTGTTAAGAAAAGTGTATGTTTTGCCTGTTGGAAATTCTCTATATTTGCAGAAATGAAGAAGGCACCCACAGTCGCAGTTGTTCAGAAATGCACTGGTGAGGAACTCAGGAAAGCTGAACAAAGCCCCTGGGCAATGGAGCTGCTAGCCCTGGGTGGAGAGGGTGAGGTTATCTGCACCTTCATGCTGCGAGTTCCCCCAGGCCTCCTTATAATTCAACCCTTGTTATAATACAACTCTCTGATGTTGTGTTAGAACTTTAGAGAGTTAGCAGACAGATTTAAGTTTAGTTATTCCAATCTATGCAATAAGGACATTTTACTTGGGGTGAAAACAGACCTGCTCTCTGAGTACTGTAATGGTTTCCTGAATTTCTGCTGCAAAACTTCTAAAATCCTGAACAAACTGTTTTTGCCAGAAGCATTTTCACCCACGTATAAGTTATCTTGTTGCCTATTTATACAAGAAGCAAATAAAATGCTGAGAAATAAGTTACCGGGGAATTTTTAAAAATGAAGAATACTCGTTAGGCATTTGGAATATAAAAGGCATTGTGATTGGTAGTCTGTATGATCATAAAAAGATAAAGGTATGCCCGGATTTAGAAATCCAAATTAAACTGCATATGAGATGATAATCCAAAGTGTCACATCTGCTTTATGTAACTTATCTAAAATGATAAAGAAGCATTGCTTATGAAGTAAAGAGAATGTCATGTTGTATTACATACATATTTGACATATTATTTAGATCACAAAGTATGTCTTTTGCTAATGACTTATTCATTTCTGTTTAAACAGTGAAAGAGCAGTGAAAAGTTAAATAGCATATATAATGTAGTACCCAGGTGGGAAACTGCTTGCTGAGTTATAAATTTATGGCAAGAGCTAAGTTAAGACAAGGATACTGTACCTGACAAAAATCTAATCTAAACCTGATGTAAAATAGCTCATTCCTGTTGATAATAAAAGGAAATTAAAAAGTCTTGGGTTGAATTTCAAATATGTTTCTTGGAACTTAACTGACATTCTCAAAAAACAGAAGTAAATAAGTAGTTTGAGAAATAGAAATGAAAGTTCCATCTATCTATTATTATGATGATGTATTTTAAAAATATTTTTGTATAAATTTTACTTAGTGGGTATGATATCTGTATATGAAGTTTTTCAAATTTTGTTAAAAGTTATTCCTTTATGAAGAGCCCATTGTAACCTTCAAAACTGTCCAGCTTTGTTCTATTTGAAATAGGTTTTCTATTGTTTAATAAGAAAATGGCTTACCAGAAACACTGCCTCCTGTGTGCTTGTAAAAAATTTCTAAATCAGAGACATGTTATAAAGCTTGTATCAGTCAGTGAATAGAGAAAAGGGAAACACAGAAATAAAAGAGAGGTTACTAACAACAGGACTTTAGTCACTGGTTAGCCCTGTGTCCCCTAAGACACTGTGAGCTGGAGGCACACAAATCAATAGTGTGGTGACCACACACAGTTTTGACAGCAGACCACTGCAGTGAAGCTACAGTCGAGGCAAGTGTTGACAGGGATAACATTAGTAGAAATGAGCTCATAATTTTATTTTCATAGTGCTTTCTCCTCAATGTCTAAGCAAAAGAGATTCCGTCAAAAAGAAGCCTGGGTGAGAATACAAAGATATAACCAGGAGTCAACATACCCACTGTGAGCATGGGGGAAGTAGCTGATGTTGGCAAGACCAGATGCTGTATGGTAAGACGGCATTCATGATGTAACAGGCGTGTTGGACACGGGCCATGCATTGCACATGTGCTGAGGGGGCTGGATGTAGGAATTGGGCAGTTCCTGCTTTTTCTTAGAAAAAAGTGGTTGATAAATAAGAATATTTATCAAAAAATATACCCTTTGTATTTGGAATGCTCATAGGTACAGTGCTGTATTGATAGGCAATAATACGTATTCACTGTTGTGTAATTGATATATAAAAAATTCATATAATTAATGTACACATTTTGATAAATTTGGACATACACATACACTTCAAGGTTCTAAACACAGTCACCCCCTCTGAAAATTTCTTTTGCTCTTCCATGTGTTCCTATGGTTTGTTTTTTCTTTTTATGGTAAGAGCACTTAAAATGAGACCTGTCTTTGAAAATATTTTTAAAAGTGTACAAGAGCAGACTGTTAGCTACCAGCACTAGGTTGTATAGCAGAACTTTAGAACTTATCCATCCCATATAATTGAAACTTTTTACCCTCTGAGCAATAATTCTCCATTTCCTCCCCCAGTCCCTCCCACCCAGGCCCCTGGATGCCACCATTCTATTCTCTTCTTCTGTGAATTTGACTATTTCAGACACCTCATACATGGTAGAAGTTGAATAGTGCCATATCTGTCCTTTTGTGACTTGCTTATTTCACTAAGCATAGTGCCCACAAGAGGCCAATGGCAGAAACCCTCACACATGTCAGAATGGCTGTTACCAAGAAAGTACTAGCTGAGTGTTGGCAGGAGGATGAGCTGTTGGTGGGAATGCAGAACAGGGCAGCCACTGTGGAAAAGTGTATGAAGGTTCCTCAGAAAACTAACTTAACAACTATCATTTGATCCAGCAATCCCCTTTTGGATAAATATCTGAAAGAACTGAAATTAAGATCTGAGAATTCTGCACCTGTGTTAGTTACAATGTTATTCCCAGGAGCCATGACAGAGAAAGAGCCTAAGCGCCCATCATGTGTGAGGGTTAAACAACACTGTGCACTTAGGGGTGTGTGAAGAAGGTATAATCTCATGAGAAGTGTTCTTATCAAGATGAAATAAATGTATGAAGTAAAATAAAATACATCAAAAATATGACTTTATAACAATAAGCTCTTAACATAATTATTTTGTTTATTCTTTTATTTAAAAAGTTTTTTCCATAGTATAGATAGAACATTCTAATTTAGAAAAAAATGAAAACGAACAAATGTATAAAAGAATCACCTAAATTCATCAAAACTTTTTATTCTTTTACCTTAAAAATTATATTATTTAATTTGTCATTGTAGAAAACACTGAAAAGTATATGACATGAGTAAAATCCTTGATGTTCTGAAAAATAAGTAAATAAGTGAACAAACAAGGTGGGGGGGCAGTGAGTCAGGGAAGCTCCATAAAGAAAATCCCAGTTCTTTACCCATTTTAGATCCACACAGGTAGTGCCTGCTTTGTGACAGCCAAGAGTCTAGGTGCTGGCATGCATCCTGTGTCACGTAACTCCTGGCAGTGCTGTGAGGCAACGTCACTAGTCTTGTGTTTCAGTTGAGGACAAAAAGTTCAGAAACTTGTGAACATGCCTGTGGTGTATTGCTGTGAAACTGCACAGATGGCATGCAATTCACAGTTCAGAAAAGAAAAAAGTCCTTGGCTCTTCGTAACTGCTACACGGACTCTTTTCTATCCCTAGAGAGCTATGGGTCATTTTAAGGATGATCAGGTTTGTGTTTTAGGTAATGTGGGAGGAGAGAAGAAAGGCCAAGTAAGAAAGGGAATTGCAAAAAAACCTAAAAGAACCACCCCACTCCACCCACCACACGCACATCACGTGTGAATGGCTAAACAACACTGTGCACAAACATAGACACTGTGGATGTTGCATTTCAAATTCTTTTTTGTTTGTTTGTTTCTTTTTGAGAAAGACTCTCGATCTATAGCTAGAGTTCTATGGCATCAGCTTTGCTCACAGTAACCTCAGACTCTGGGCACTTGTCTCAGTCTCTTAGTAGCTGGGACTATAGGCATCGGCCACAACACCCAGCTAGTTTTTCTATTTTTAGTAGAAACAGGGTCTCACTTTTGTCAGGCTGGCCTTGACCCTGAGAAAAGTGATCCTCCTGCCTCAGCCTCCCAAAGTGTGAGGATTATAGGCATGAGCCATTGCACCTGGCCTGTATTTCAAATTTTTTGTGAAAATAAAACTCAGCATATTTCTTGGAAAAAATTTATTAAGTCAAACTGATTTTAATTCTTGAATAGTGTATTAGAAAGAAAGTTTAATTTGTGACCACGATGGAAAAAAGAAAGCAGGGAGAGAGGAGAGTGTTAAGGCAAGAATGACAGACACACAGAGAAACAAAAAGTGGAATGACAGCCTAGTGAACTGTGCCAGTTCATAAGGGTTGTGAACCCCTCTGGTCTACACCATTATGGTCTTTTTAAGCACAACAGAACAATCTATGAAGGATTACTAAAGTATGTGCAGTTACACGACAAACAAAACTCTCATTATCTTTTTATTGTCAAATGAAAGATAAATTGAATTCATGGTTGCAAGGTTGGTGTTCGAGCAAATGTTCATTAAGATTGTCAGCAGGCTAAAAACGAAACCAACAATACTTCAGCTGAGTATGGAGGCAACGTGTAAACAGAACTTTACCGGGGCCACAGAGTCTTAAGAGTTACGATGAAAATATAAATGAATTTTATCTCAAAACAAGCAACATGAATCTTCCCAGTAAGACCTGGATGTGGCTACAGAGCAGGACAGAGGCAAAAAAGAGGTGTTGTCATTCATACCACACATCTGTGGGATGTACCACTGGAAGAGCCAGGTCCCATAACCATCTTATAAGATGAGGAAATCACTCTCCAACATGAAATATCCACTTCTCATGATGCAGTGATGAATCACCTCACATATCAGTTAAAAAATAAATTAAATTCCAAATTTCTTCCACTTGAATTACAGTAGAACTTGACTACTATGGGACTGTAACAAACTGATCAATATATGGAGATGGTCAACATAAGGAACTAGGCCTCCTATACTGATACATACATTTGATGCATGTCTAGTCTATGAAAATTATGTCAACTCAAGAAGATGGTCAGTGTATGGAAGTGGTCAGCTATGGAGGTTCCACTGTATTTAAAAATGGTTCTGACTGAGGCTCATACTTTGGCTGGGGTTCAAATAAAGTAGCTCCAGGAGCACATGGAATATATTTCACTACCTTAGCTTGGAATTTTACAGCTAGGCAAACTTAAGTTTGAAAGTTTTACATGACATGTATAGTTTCAAAGTAGTGGAAATAAGACTTAAGCCCATATACCTAAGTTTAAAGGCCAGGCCCTTCCTCTCACACAATACTCCCTATTCTCTGAGAATTTAAATCCTAGAAGTTAGAGCCTATGTTCCATCCATTGCCACATACTTCACAGGTTCACAGTTATAACTGAAGAAATGGACTCCCACCAAAAAATGTATTGTGAATTCGATTGAATTATACTACCAAGGAGGACACCATGAAAGACAGAAAGAACATACAGTTCGTGGAAAGAACATGCCTCCCTATAAAGCTGTGAGTTGCAATGTTTGTTTTAGTAATTTCGGCACATCAATATATATATTGACTGTCTATTCAATAAAAAGGAGCTGCTGGACATACCACTTCATGAAGTACTGGTCCTGCTTTCAGAAGCGTCCAAGTCAATGCTGAGGAGAAACTGAGGAAAGAAATAATTTATGAGGCTTGTAAGTAACCTTCACAAAAGAAGTCTTAAGAGCTCTCAAAGAAATAAGATTGATATTTCTCAATTTTCTAAGAGTTCAAAAATATTCCGTCTTGGTCACAAAGTAAGCCTTGATTGCTGCACACTCATCACGAATTAAAATCAACTTAACTTGATAAATATTATCACCTTTCCTGAAAACAATAAGCTGTTTTATATTTTCAAAAATATTCTGAAAAATATCAACACTCATAAAGTTATTCAAGGAGTCAAAAATAGCATCAGTGATGTGGTTTTTTAGAATTTATTGCCAAACATGCCTGTCCAGAGTAAAGCAGAAATGGAATTTACCTATGTTTGCTCCTTTTCATGTGGTATGCCCTATGGGTGAATAAGTTACCTGTGGTCTATATTAAAAAAACAACAAAAAAAGACCAAATTGTAAATTTGAAGCAAATTTATAGTAAGTAGCCTAAAGATATTAGACATTTCTATACATACCTACTGCTTAGATCACTTAAGTCCATGTCTTTCTTGTTGGAGTAGCTGTATGAAACAGATTGTTTCTTTTGAGATGCTTTGAACTGTCCTCTACTCCTACAGTCTGTGGGGAGAAAAGTATCAAAAACAGCATGGTGTGAGATGGGATGTCACATTCTAGTTAAGATTATGTTTCTAGTGTCCAGAGAAAGCAAGAGTAGAGAGCACAGAGAGAGAGACAGAGACAGAAAGACAGAGAGAGATCTGTTTAGCCAGCTCTTTTCTTTGAGTGACCACAGTCAAAGAAAGCTGCTTTCACAGGCATGGAAGCTCTGGTTTAAGGACAGCATGTGGGACACAAGGCAGTCTGCAGAAACTTTAGAAGAGTCCCAGGGACAGCAATGCTCAAGCTCACAAAGGGCAGTGATTGTGTGATGTAGCTTACTCATTAGGACCTAACATGGTGAAGAAAGGAGAAGGTTGTGTGTAAAATGACACTCAATATATCTTTAGTGACATCTGATACCAACTAGGGTTTTTTTTTAAAAATGCCCTCTATGGCACAAAAATGCACGCACAGTTAACACCACTCTACTAAGCACTTAAAATGGCTAAGAAGGAAAATTTTATGGTGTTTTTATCACAATTAAAAATGTTGAGGATATGAAATAATTTTGGCTGATAAATATGAAACTTAAAAAATGTTCTCTAAAATTTCATCTGAAAGCCATGCGTGAAAACTAGAAACTAAGCCATTAAGAAAAATAAAAATAATGATGTAGGAACCTACTTTCTCAAACAGTAAAACTGCTATACGTAAGGCTCAAAAATATAAAAATCTCTAATATTGGTGTGAAAATGTAGATATGAAAAAAACTGGAGCATGGTAACAAACTCAAAATCTTACTAGAAAATCATATTTAAAACCTCACATTGGGTAGCATAACAGAATATGGAGGGATTACGTTTGTTTGGGGCAATCAGCAAGTTATTCCTTAAGGAAAAGGAAGTAAAAACAACTTATATCTTTACCTTATCATATGAAATGAAATTCAAGAGGAATATGCCTTCTGATATTAGCTTAAGTATTACATGTCCAAATTCTTTAAGTACCAAGTTTGACAGATGACACTGTTGACATTTCACTTTGACACTATCTTTTTTTAAATTGTGAAGATATATCCTCATTCTTTCAAAAACACATTTTCATTTGTGATTATCTTTCAAAAAATTTTAGAGCAATTTCTGTGAAACCATGAATTAGTAAAAAAAAAATCATGTTTTTTTTTTTTTTACAAGTTTTATTCTGGAACCAATGTAGGGCAAACAGCCCCAAATATCAACAGTATTTGAGAAGGATGTGGCTAACAAATGAACAGCACCTCAATAGTTTGAGAAGTTTTTTTTCTGGTGATTTTAATCTTGAAAATGAGCCACATGGGCAACCTGAGATGAACACGGTGGATAATGATGAGCTAAAAGCTGTACTGGAAGCAAATCCATCTCATTCTATGTGTGAATTAGCAGCAAAGTTTGACATTACTATTCCAACAACTTTGAACCATCTCAAACAAATCTCCAAAGTAAACATACTGGATAGATATTTTCCAAATGAATTATAGGAGCATCAGAAGAGACACTATCTCAAGTCTTGCCTTTCTTTGCTAATAGAACATGAAGGCAAACTACTTCTACAACGTATTGTAACATGTGATGAAAAATGGATACTTTTTGATAATCACAAGCATTTGGCACTATGATTCAATAAAGATGAAGTGCCAAAACACACTCCAAAACTGAATAGTCATTTTTAAAAGGTCATGTGGGGGTGGAACAAGATGGCAGACCAGAAGGAATGGTCAGCTGAGCTCTCCTAGAATGACTGGTGAAAAAGAGAGAACCCAGCCATACCTGATGCAGGTCTTATTATCAAGGTAGGGCTTATATTTAACAAATGTATAGAAATCTTTCTAGGGCTTATTTTTTGTGTCAGTCTTATTTTCGGGAAAATATGGTACTCCCAGATTTATGAAACAGACCTTGATGGATCTGAGGAATATGATATCTCATAACACTTTAATAGTCAGGAACTTTAATACCCCCCAACAAAAAAAAAGACAGATCCTCTATACAGAAACTAAACAAAGATACAAAGAATTAATATGACCCTAGTAGAAATGAGATTAATACACATACACAGAACACACCATCCCAAAATGAAGAAATATACATTTTTCTTATCAGCCCATGGAATGTACTCCAAAGTAGACCACATCCTAGGATACAAATCAAACCTCAGCAAAATTAAAAGAATAGAAATTATATCGTGTATCTTCTTAGACCACAAGGCAATAAAGGTGGAACTCAACTCCAACAAAAACTTTCATGCCTACACAAAGACTTAAAAATTAAACAACCTTCTGATGAATGATAGCTGGGTTCAGGAGTAGATAAAGGAAATTGTTAAATTCCTCAAACCTAACAACAATGAAGACACAAGTTACAAAGACATGTGGGATACAGCAAAAGCAATCTTAAGAGGGAAATTTATTGCATTAGATGCTTATATTCAAAAAACAGAAAGAGAACACATCAACAAACTCACAAACCTTCTTATGGAACTGGAAAAAGAACTACCTAATCACACACCAAGCAGAAGGAAAGAAATAACCAAAACTAAATCAGAGATTAATGAAATCAAAAAGAATCATTCAGAAAATTAATGAAACAAAAAGTCAGTTTTTGTCACAAGTATAGGAAATTGATAAACCTTTGACCAGATTAATTAGAAACAGAATAGTAAAATCTCTAATAACCTCAATAAGAAACAATAAAAATTTTCCCTGCACCTTTCTCCACTCACAAAAATTGATCCAAGATGGATAAAAGACTTAAATTTAAGGCATGAAATGATAAAAATCCACAAAGAAACCATAGGAAAAACACTGGAAGATACCAGCCTTGGGAAAAACTTAATTAAGAAGACTGCCATGGCAATTGAAATAACAACAAAAATAAACAAATGGCACTTAATTAAACTGAAAAACTTCTGTACATCTAAGGAAACAACAACCAAAGCAAATAGACAACCTACACAATGAGAAAGGATATTTGCATATTTTAAATCAGACAAAAGCTTGATAACTATGATCTATAGAGAACTCAAATTAATACACATGAAAAAAGCCAACAATCCCATACATCAATAGGGGAAAAAGATGAATAGAACCTTCTCTAAAGAAGACAGATGAATGGCTACCAAACATATGAAAAAATGTTCATTATCTCTAATTATTAGAGAAAATCAAATCAAAACCACTCTGAGATATCATCTAACCCCAGTGAGAATGGCTCATATTACAAAATCTCAAAACTGCAGATGCTGGTGTGGATGTGGAGAGAAAGGAACATTTTTACACTGCTGGTGGGACTACAAACTAATACAATCTTTTTGGAAGGCAGTATGGAGAAACTTCAAAGAACTCAAGCTAGACCTCTCATTTGATTCTGCAATCCCATTACTGGGCAACTACCCAAAAAAGAAAAAACCATTTTATCATAAGGACACTTGCCCTAGATTGTTTATCACAGCTTAATTTGCAATCACCAAAATTTGGGAAGAGTCTAAATGCCCCCCAACCCAGAAATAGATTAACAAGCTATGATATATGTATACCATGGAATACTATTCAGCCATTTAAAAGAAAATGAGGACTTTATTGCCTTTGTATTAATCTGGGTTGGAAGTGTAACACAACGTTCTTAGTAAAGCATCACAAAAAAGGAGAAGCATGAATTCTATGTATTCAATTTTGATGTGAAGACAATTAATGAAATTAATGACATGATGGGGTGGGGGAAGGGGCTAGCAGAGAGAGAGAGAGAGAGAGGAGGAAGGGCATGGGGGAAAGGAAGAGCCATGAGTGGGAAGGAGGTGGGGGTGGAGTCTCATTTTGTGATACACCTTTTGGGGGCAAGGCACAATTGTAAGAGATTCTATACCTAACAAATGCTATCAGTGTAACCTGCTTTCTTGTACCCTCAATGAATCCCCAACAATAAAAAAGAAATAAATAAAAAGTAACAATTACAATAAGAGATGAAGTCAGCCATTTAATGTCATTTGATCTTTGATAAGCCTTTCAAAACATTCATTGGGGGAAAGACTCCCTATTTAACACATGGTGCTGGGTGAACTGGCTGGCGACCTGTAGAAGATTGAAACCGGATCCCCACCTTTCACCATTAACAAAAATTGATTCTCACTGGATAAAGGATTTACATTTAAGACATGAAACTATAAAAATGCTAGAAGAGAGTGTAGGGAAAACACTTGAAGAAATTGGCCTGGGAATATTTTATGAGGAAGACACCCCTAGAAATTGAAGCAACACCAAAAATATATTACTGAGATCTGATCAAACTAAAAAGCTTCTGCACAGCCAAGAGCATGATAAGTAAAGCAAACAGATAGCTTTCAGAATGGGAGTAGATTTTTGCAGGTTATGTTTCTGACATACTGATAACTAGAATTCACAGAGAGCTCAAACTTATCAACAAGAAAAGAACAAATAACCCCATTTCTTTGTGGGCAAGAGACTGAAACAGAAACTTCTTTGAAGAAGACAGGCACATGGCCTACAAACACATGAACAAATGCTCATCATCTTTAATCATCAGAGAAATCCAGATCAAAACCACTTGGATCCAATAAGATTAGCCCACATCACAAAATCCAAAAACTATAGATGTTGGCATGGATGCAGAAAGAAGGGAACAATTCTACACTGCTAGTGGAAATGCAAGTTAATATGGCTTTTTTAAAATTAAATCATAGCGTGTACATTAATGCAGTCATGGTGTACAGTGTGCTGGTTTTATATACAATTTGAAATATTTTCACCAAACTGATTAACAAAGCCTTCATGGTGTTTTCTTAGTTATTGTGTTAAGACATTTATATTCTACATTTAGAAAGATTCACATGTACTCTTGTAAGATGAACCATAGGTATGGTCCTTTTTTGGAAAGAAGTATGGAAAATACTCAAAGAACTAAAAGTAGACCTACTGTTAAATCCTGGTATTCCTCTACTAGGTATATACCCAGAGGATCAAAAATCATTTTCCAACAAAGACTTTTGCACCTGAATGTTTATTGCACAGCCTAATTGATAATTTCCAAGTCACGGAAGCAGCCAAAGTGTCCATTGACTCATGAATAGATTAATAAATTTTGATATAGTTATACAATGGAATACTATGCACCCATATAAAACATGGGTGACTTTACAAATTTTATGTTTACCTGGATGGAACTAGAACATATTCTTTTGGTAAAGTATCTCAAGAATGGAAAAATAGTATCCAATGTACTCAATAGTACTATGAAACCAATATACAATCACCTACATATTCATACAAATGGTAAAACATAACTATAGACCAGAATGAAGGAAGGAAAGAAAAGGGAAAGTAGAGGCAATTGGGGAGGAAGGGAGAGGGAGAGTATTTGGTGGGATATCACCTAATGTGCACAATGCAATGGTACATTTCAAAACTATTAAGAATAGAGTATAAATGTGTTACCACAATAAATAAGTAAATGAGGTAATGGTTATGTTAATCAGTTCAATGTAAGCATTTCACATTGTATATCAAATCAGTACATTGTACCCCATACATTCATTAATGTACACAGTTATGATTTAGTAAAGGAAAAAATCCTAGCCAATAAATTATAGCTACACATTAAAAAAAATATTCATCACAATCAAGTAGCTTTCATCTTTGGGATACAAGGCTGATTTAACATACACAAGTCAGTAAACTTAATTCACCATATCAACAGAAGCAAGCACAAAGACCATATGACTCTCTCAGTAGATGCAGAAAAAACATTCAATAAAATTCAACATCTTTTCCTAATCAGAACACATAACAATTTAGGCATAGGTGACACATACCTTAAACTGATCTACACCATCTACAACAAACCTATAGCTAATATTATATTCAATGGAGTACAATTGAAAGCTTTTCTACTAAGAACTGGAATAAGACAAGGTCATCCTCTATCATGACTACTATTCAATATAGTGCTGGAAGTTCTACCCAACACAATCAGGCAAGAAAATGAAATAAAGGGCATCCAAATGGGTGCAGAGGAGGTTAAACCCTCATTCTTTGATGATGATATGAATCTTATACTTAGAGAACCCCAAAGACTCAACCAAAAGTCTCCTGGAAATGATCAAAAAATATAGTAGTGCCTCAGGATATAAAATCAGTGTCCACAAATCTGTAGTCTCTGTATATGTCAAAGAGCCAAGAGGAGAAGCTAATCAAGGACATAACCCCCTTCTCAATAGCTTCAAAAACAAGGAAATATCTAAGAATATACTTAACAAAGGAGATGAAGGACCTCTACAAAGAAAATTACAAAACCCTAAGAAAAGAAATAGTAGAAGATACTAACAAACGGAAGAACATACCATGCTCATGGCTGGGAAGAATCAACATTGTGAAAATGTCTTTACTACCCAAAACAATCTACAGATTCAATGGAATCCCAATTAAAATACCATCATCATATTTTCATGATTTGGAGAAAATAATTCTTCATTTTGTATAGAACTAGAAGAAACCCCATATATCCAAGGCAATTCTTAGTAATAAAAACAAAGCCAAGGGTATCACCCTACCAGACTTTCAGCTATACTACAAGGCTGCTGTGATAAAAACAGCATAGTACTGGCACAAAAATAGAGACAGTGACATTTGGAACCCAGTAGAAAACCAGAAGAT
Organism: Galago senegalensis; assembly: GCA_963575145.1. Classification (NCBI taxonomy): domain Eukaryota; kingdom Metazoa; phylum Chordata; class Mammalia; order Primates; family Galagidae; genus Galago; species Galago senegalensis. The sequence continues at coordinate 15,462 of CAUYTI010068567.1, read as the reverse complement.
GAAACTAACCTCTTATAACCTGCTCTTTGATAAACCAAGGACATACACTGGGTAAGAGAATCCTTATTCAACAAATGGTGTTGGGAGAACTGGATAACCACATATTAAAGACTAAAACTGGACCCGCACCTCTCTCCACTCACAAAAATTAATTCAAGATGGGTAAAAGATAAAGTGTGGGGATGAGGATAAAGTGTGGGGAAAACACTGGAAGATATCGTCCTGGGGAAATATTTTATGAAGAAGACTTCTGTGGCAATTGAATAACTATCAAAATAAACAAATAAAACTTAATTAAACTGAAAAGCTTCTGAACATTTAAGGAAACAACCACCAAAGCAAACAGACAACCTTCAGAATGGGAAAAGTTGTTTGTATATTATGAATCAGACAAAAACTTGACAACTAGGATCTATAGAGAACTCAAATTAATCAAGAAAAAAAAAGACCCAACAATCCCATATATCACTGGACAAAAGACATGAAGAGAAGCTTCCCCAAAGAAGACAGATGAATGGCTAACAAACATGAAAAATGCTCATTGTCCCTAATCATCCAAGAAATGCCAAACTACCCTCAGATATCACCTAACCCCAGTAAGAATGGCCTACATCAAAAGTCTTAAAGCTGCTGATGCTGGTGTGGATGTGGAGAGAAGGGAACACTTTTACATTGCAATGGGACTGCAAACTGATACAACATTTTTGGAAGGAAGTATGGAGAATACTCGAAGAACTCAAATTAAACCTCCTATGTGATCTTGCAATCTCATTACTGGGCATCTACATAAAATAAAAAAAAATCCTTTCATTATAAGGACATTTGCACTAGACTATTTATCACAGCTCAATTTACAATAGCCAAAATGTAGAAACAGCTTAATTGCCCACCAACCCAGGAATCGATTAACAAGCTGTGGTATATTTATATCATGGAATACTATTCAGCCACTAAAAAGAAATAGACTTTATATCTTTTGTTTAACCTGAATGGAGGTGGAACATATTCTTCTTAGTAATGCATTACAAGAATGGAGAAGCAGGAATCCAATGTATTCAATTCTATTATGAAGGCAGTAGATGAGTTAATATAAGAGGGGCAGGTAGGAGAATGAGGCAGTGGGGAGAGCAAGGGGGAGGAGCACGAGGGTCATAGTATATAGCATATGTTTGGGGGGACACAATTGTAAAAGGGACTTTATCTAGGGAGGTGTCTGTGGCTCAGTTACTAGGGTGCCAGGCCCATATACCGAGGGTGGTGGGTTCAAACCCAGCCCTAGCTAAACTGCAACAAAAAAATATCCAAGCATTGTGGTAGGCACCTGTAGTCCCAGCTACTCGGGAGGCTGAGGCAAGAGAATCACCTAAGCCCAGGAGTTGGAGGTTGCTGTGAGCTGTGATGCCACAGCACTCTACCGAGGGTGATAAAGTGAGACTCTGTCTCTACAAAAAAACAGAAAAGTAGTTTATCCAACAAATGCAATCAGTGTACACTAGTTCTTTATATCCTCAATACCAAACAATAAAATAATAATAATAATAAAAAAATTTAAAAAGCTCATGTTGTCCAGAGCTAGTATTATCTACTACAGCTTCATGAAACCTTGTCAATTATAGAAGAAGTCCACTGCAACCAACTGGATGAAATAATGAGGGTGCTGTGATTGAGCAGCCCAGACTGTTCACTAGAGATAGACCACTTCTCCTGTAAGACAACACTGTTGCACAAACAACACTGTTCAATGTACAGAAGTTGGACTTGGAAACTCTGTCATCCACCGTGTACACCAGACCTTGCTCAAACTGAATACTACTTCTCCCAGGCTTCGGACCACTTCTACCAAGAAAAAATATTCAATTCTCAACAAGCTGTGGAAATCACCTTTCATGATCTCTTCACTCTTCAGTTGTCTTTGGTGTTGTCATAAATAAGCTGCAATTCATATGGTGAAAGTGTGTCTATAGCTTAGGCACCTACTTTGATTACTTGCATTGCTTTTTATTTGAGATATAATGAACTTTTGATTTGAAATAGGACATTTCATATTTAATGACCTGATAGAATATTAAGCAAACATGAATACACAATTTAGAATGATTTTTAAGATAACACAATAACCTATAAATGCTATAAAATTATACAGAATAAAAGTAAAGCTTTATTATGCAATATGAAATAAATAGTAAAACATATCAAAAATAAACTAAAATGAAAACATCCAAATGAAAACATGATGTGCCTAAAGTATTGGTCACAGTTATTATTTGTTTTCTTTTTTGATTTTTACTTCTACCATTTGTTTTGTTTTTTCTTGTTTTCAATAAAAAAGCATTTACATAATCCAAAAATAGTTCATTGAGAACAAACCAGGGCTTCTTATTAGGGTTACACAATGATCATATCGTTGTGTCTTATCAAATCAAATCAAAGACTCTGAAATGTAAGTGTAACACAGAGACATGGTCATTTCAAAGCCTGAGCCACTTTAATGGAGCAAGCTGTGGCATAGGTGGGAGGTTTTCAACAATCAGGAAGCGTAAGAAAATACTGAACTCCTCGGGACAGAGAATTATTCAGAAAGGAAAGCTGGATGAGGTGATGGAAAAGTACTTTGATGGGGCAGCTTTGGCAGTGAACTGGTGGCAAAGCCAGCTACTGAAAATGCTTATCTTGCTACTTTCTTAACCGTAACATAAAAACATTCTAGGCAAAGCTATGTCCCCTACTGTTACACTGTTACCTCACCTTAGAACTTTATCCATAATAAATGATCCACAAATATTTGCAGATATGAGCAGAAAAAATTGAAATTTTAAAAAGAACACAAAGAAAATAGCTTTACTCATATAATGAAATAGTCTATGTCTGAATAGCACACTGTTTTTGTCAATAAATATTTATGGAGAACTTGATGAATTAAGGTATCAGACCAGGAACTGCAGAGAAAATTAAAATGAATGCATGGCTCTGGATTTTGAAGAGCCTGCCGGAGTGCTCTTCACTGCAACACAGAAATTCCAGGAAAGCCGGCATCTCCCTTTCCAAGCCTCATACGAAAAGGAAAACTAGAGAAAAGGCTCTGCGGACCAACCTTCATCCTCTATTGTTTTTCATTTATTTTTTAGAAAGATGAGACTTTAGAACTTATTTATTTCAAAGCACCAACAGAATGTGCAAGATCGTATATATAACCCCAAAGCAAAGAATAGTGTATCTAGCGAAATCGGTTAAGGGGATGAACATGCCTGCACTGGGGAACTCACAAGTCTGCAGTGACAACGCAGATCTCTTAGATGTGACAACTAGGATGTTTTAGTCATGACATCTATTTCCTTTTATCCATAGCTACTGCCAGAAAACCAGAGCATCTTTGATTGCTGAATATTTGGCTCTTAGGCAAACAATATTAAATTTAAACACAATTATAGTTTGTTCATAGACTTTATGTGCATTACCTATTTGAAACTTTTCAATAATCTATGGTCAATAATATCATGCCTAGTGTTATCCTGAGGAAATTAAGAGAGAGAGAGATTAAATTACTTTGTTCAAAGTCCTACAGATTTTTAACAAAAGATCCAGTATTTAAATAGACAGTTTCAAAAACCCAACCTCTTAGACATAACACTTCAACACACAATGAGGAAAACAGAATAACAAGGTTAACTCCAAGATTCCCTGCATCACTGAATAGATGAATGGATGCCTGTGTCTTGGGTGGAAGGTAAAGGGAATGATTTGAATTTAGATCAGCTAAAAAGGATTGTCAGAGTTTTGGTCTACATATGATTTGGGGAATGAAATACAGCAGATACAGTCTTTCAAGACCCAATGGACATGGATGAAATACAGCCATGTGACTCATTTTCAATAGTGTGATGCTATGTGGGTGTGCATGTGTGTAACTTCCCACACGCTCCTCCACCCCAGAGCCTGCGCTGTGCCTGGCGACCTCCATCCACACTGGGGCCAACACAGCTCTTGCCTGGGGAGCACCTTATTGCCTCTCTCAATTCATCCCTGTCCCCAGGGCACAATCCACACCCAGTGATCCAGCTCCAACTTTATTTAGTCTCCCCTGAGTAACAAATGCTGTAAGCGTCATGCCGGCCTTCTCCAGGAAGCCTTTCCTCAAGTCTTTATGTCAGTGGAAACCCACGGCACCCTCTCTGCACTCCCTGGACCCTCTGTCACTGTGCCCTCCTGTTTGAGCAGATGCAGAAGAGGGGGACTGTCCTACTTACCAGTTTATCCTTGGCATCTAAAACAGCACCTGCACATTGTAGGTCAATAAATATATCAGTGAATGAATAAATGAATGGGTCAAAGAGGCCAGATGATTATTTTTAAATAATTGAGTTGTCTAAGTGTTTAAAGATATGTTTTAAAACAAGAATCAGGCTTTTTGAGCTTTTATCATGTCTCCCCACATGCAAAACATATTACTCTGAATAAGCTATTTAAGCCCTCTTAAGGCCTTTTTTCTCAATTACAGCATGGGAATGAGAATATAATCTATCTCATGGAGTTGTTGAAAGGATTAAACTAATTAATGTAAGTAAAGGACTTAGTAAGAATATTCAACAGCGTAAGATCAATAGATGTGTTCCTTATTAGTTAATAATAATATTTTATCTAGTTAATAAGATAATTGACTAATTTAGCTCAATAACTTTTGCATAATACCATAGTTATAAATACACTTTTGTTCATAAGCATATAATTGTCATTGAAAACTTTGTTCATTAAATAAAGCATAAAGTAATGTGTACTGTTTTTCAAGGTAATTCCACATGAATTTAAAAACCCATTTTGTGGGGTGCAGGAGAATCCAGTTTATTGGGGAAGGGGGCTCAGTATGGGGCTCAGCATGGGCTGAGGTTTGTGTAGGAAGGGGCTCTAGTGGCCAGGAATCCCCCATCCCTTGGCACAATGGAGTCTGTGGTCATGCTGCTGTGGTCACTCAGCAGGAAGAGGATGGCATCCAGCACCACGTTCTCCACCTCAGCAAACCTGCCCCTTGTGGGGGGTCACTCCAGTTGGCCTAGCCCATAAGTATCATCACCATTGTGAGATTCATTGCATTCACACAGATCATGGGGGCCCAACCTCTACAGCGATCACCTTGATCAGCATGTCCAAGACACCCTTGGTGGAAGACTAGAGTCTGTGTTAGTCACTGCATGCTGGGAGGCTTGGATGGAGACATGGAACCCCAGGCTATCAAGCCCCTGGCTATGATCTGGGACACGGGGATGACAGCCCGAAGGTTCATATTAAAGGACTCCCCTGACTAGGCTGTCTCTGTCGGCCTGCATCCAGCTCACAGACACCAGCTGTGTGCCCACAGGGTGAAGCACCGGGACTCTGCCATGCCTGATACCTTTGCCCACCCTGGTGACCAGCGCCTGATGGCCCATGAGCCCCAGCTCCACGTCCACCTAAAAACCCATTTTTCCCTAAAGCAATTGGATATAGACATTTTAGGATTTTTGTGAATGTTATATTTCTTCATAGTGAAAAAACCTCACATTTTGACACTGTCTTCACCAGAAGATTTTAGACTCATAGAACAATTTTTAGATCTTTTAAAAAATGCAAGAATTTACTATTTGAAGGAATCAAAAAATTAAACTAGTAGAAAATTGTCAGTCAGTCTTGGAAGTGAGCCCTGAAAAGGGAATGTTTACTTCATACACGTGTGAATTGTGATCATGTCCCAAAGAGTTGCCTTCAAGCCAAACTCAGACCCCATGTGGTCTGGCCAGAGGTAAGCACATAACATGCAGATTCATGATTAATTTGAGCAAATTAGAAGATTCTCTAGATAGCAGGTTGCTTTAGGAATATGTTAGGGTCTGTCTATAGTTTGTTGGAGCACAGTGACAGTCTTTAATGGGCAAACAAGGGCCAGTTAGGGAGGCTTAGCTCCCACAGCTCAGGCAATTGTACAGCTCTCCATGCAATATGGAACACTGGTGTCCCCATACTGTATTCCATAGATTAAAAATATATGAAATACGGGCTTTAAAAATTGACAAAAATATGTAACATTTTCTTATTTTTATTTTCAACACTTTTTTAAGAAAGAGAAAAAGGAAAAGTAATTTAAAGAAAACCTTAAAAATGACAATTAATTTTAGGGGAAGCATTAGGCTCTCTCTGTGCCTTTAGGAGATTTCCACCAGATAACCGACAGACATTTTATGAGGCCTCCAGCAGATGACCTGTGATTTTTTGCACCACGCCCTGAGTCACTGAATTGACTGAGGTGCCTGCCACCCCTTGAGCTGCACGTCCTAAATTGCCATTTGGGTGGCAGCCCATCTGCTTACAAATGTCTTAATAAATCCCTGCTTTTATCTCTGCTCAGCTCTGTTCTTTGAGCCAACTTGAGCTCTAACAGGAAGTTTGAGAGTAAGTACAATTTCGTGGTTGTATATTATACATGTATTATGCAGCAAAATAGTTTCTGGTGCTCATGAAGGAACAAATTATATCAATACTGATGAAACAGATGAAGTTTCACCCGTATTAGAAGCAATCCTGAGCGGTCCCCACGGTTGCTTGTAAGTAGTGGTGGGGAGTCCCAGTAGAAAATCATTACTGTTTCTTCACACTCCTATTGGCATTTCACTTTCTTTTTACTTTAAAATTGTTTTAGGAATTTACCACAGTGTAACAAATTACCACAAACATAGCAGCTTAAAAATAATACAAATGCACTATTATGGGCTGAACTGTGTGCCCCCCAAGTTCATGTCCACACTCGTTCAACACTCAGTACCTCAGAATGTAACCTTACTTGGAAATAGGCTTACTGCAAAGTAATAACTAAGAAGAGGCCACATTGGTATAGATGGGGCACTAATTCAACAGGACTAGTGCCTCCCACTCCCTGCCAGCTCCCTGACCTGGACTCCCAGCCTCTGGAACAGTGAGACGCTGCTGTTACCACGCGATTTGCCATGCTTTGTTACAGCACCCTGAGCAAACTAAGAGGTGGTATGTCAGGGTTCCCGGGCTGGGGGTCTGGCACAGGGTAGCTCGCGTTGAAGATGTCAGCTGGGCCACATTCTTGTCTGGAGACCTGGCTGGGGAAGAGGCTCTGTGCGGGTAGAACTCACATCCTCACGCACTACCACGGAGGCCACCTGCAGCAGAGAGGCCGCCCAGCACCGAGCTGGGTGACTCCATCAAAGCCCAGAACACAGCAGAGAAACGTCTTATTCCACCTACTGAGACGGAACCTTCCATAATGTAGCCTGATCCTAAGAGTGCCAGCCCATCCCCCTTTGCAGGGGTTGCGCCCTTAGTCCAGGGAAAGGGCTGGTCCGCGCGTGGCCGGGCGACACTCTCACTACACACCGCCCGCACGGCTTCTGACTCGGAGGGACACGCCTCACAGTAAGCAAGCACTGCTCCGCCAGCGCACTCACGCCACGCGCTTCACCTCCCTTCGGTGGATTGTAGCACCCTTCACAACTTAGAAAATAAAATCACTACTACTAATTTTGAAGGAGTATTAACCAGCAAAGTCTTTTTATATCAAACTGTGAAAATCAGGTACAAAGAAGTAAACACCTAAAAAGGATTCATAATTCTCCAAACTCCAAGGAAGATAATTACTATGAATTTCTAATCTAATTTGGGATTTCTCTTTGTCCTTGTTGGAAAAATATGTCACTGTGTATGTTATTATATATTGTATACTATGCCTATATAATAGATAGTTATTATACTAACATATAATTACTTACGTTGTTATTTCTTTATTATTTAAGCCAGCTAAGGAGTAAGTAGTGGTGGGAAGTCCCAATAGTCATCAGTTCAGTTTATATAATTTTTAAAAATTGCCTCAGAACTTCAATAATTTGTTTAGCTGCCTTTTCTCTAACATCTTAAGTTGATTATTTTATTAGTTTGTTTTTATTATTCCTTTTTTGATAATGAAGACATTTAATAATGAAGACAATTTTCTTTCCCACAAATTTTGATATAGAATGTTGTCATTAATATATTTTAGATGTTTCACTTATTGCCTTCTTAATTTATCAATAAGTGATTGATTGATTTTAATTTTTTATTTTTAATCATTATATATATAATAGTAGTATATCTTTATGGGCTACACATGATATTTTGATACCAGTATAGAATGTGAATTAATCACATCAGGGTAACTGAAATTTGGACAAAGACATTTCAGGTATTTATTATTTTTTGTGTGTAAAGAACATTCTAATTATACCCTTTTAGTAATTTCAAAGTACACCCTAAGTTGTAGCCACTTCATTGTGCTATCAAATAGTGTTTATTCCATTGAACTATAGTTTTGTGCTCATTAACCATCCCCACTTCTCCCTATGGTAAGCATTGCTGTATCCTCCTGATGAAATATTCATTTGGTAAAAGGGTTTTTAAATTGCTAACTAACAATATTTTTTAGATTAGTTGAATTTTTTTAAAAAAATATGGTTCATGTCTGCTCTTGGGAATTTGTGTTCCTAGCCACCTATCATATCAATTTTTGAAAATTCATACATCTTTAAAAGTAAAATCCATTTTAGTTTATAGGGTACAAAGTTAGATACATCTCTCATAAGTTGACCTTCATAATATTCAAATCCAATTTTATTCAGCTGGGTTGAATAGATGCTTTTTTTTTTTTTTTTTTTGCAGTTTTTAGCCAGGGCCAGGTTTGAACCCACCACGTCTGGTATATGGGGTTGGTGCACTACTCCTTGAGCCACAGGCGCCACTCTGAATAGATGCTATTTCAAAAATGACATGGGAAAAAAATTTAAGTCCTTAAAACATTTTTTAAAATATTGTATTGTTATTGCCACTCCAGTTTCTGTGTGCCTGACTTAACTTTGACTTATGTTTTTATGTTTTACCATCCTCAGAATTTCGCTTTTGCATGTTTCTTGTCAATGGTATAAAGTTAAAAGTTGTTTTTTGATATATAAAGTAATCTTCAAATTTCAATAATTCTCTTACTGCATTTAAACCTCAGCCATATAAATATAGACCTTATGCACATTCTTTAATTTTTCTATATGATTCTTTGATGTTCCTTTTAGTGTCCGTGTTTTTGGCTTCCTCTAGTGATCTCCAAGGCAAGTATCCTATTTTTACTGTATATTTTCCTTCTTATGGGAACATACTTGAAGGTGAATTTCATTAATTACCAATGTCAATACTTAAACAATATTAATAATTTCAAATATAATGAGGATTTCAAACTTTAATCATCGCTGTATTCAAAGTCATTTGTATCAGTAGAGTTTTGATTTATTTGATTATGGCACAAATGAATGTGCAAATTACAGCATTTGCTGAAATAAGTAGATTAGTAACAAGGTCTTCTGAATATTGCTTCATTGCATCTGTAATGCCTACAATATTATGCAAAGACTCTTGAGGTATTGATTAGCTAACACTGAAAATTAGTTTACATTGATGTTGAAGTGTCAAGATTGCTGCATTTGTAATTTGTTAACATAATATTCTAAAGTGGAAAGTCATCCTACTCAGGAAGAGTTCTTGTGTTTCCTGAAAGGTGTATATCTACGGAAAAAATTAATAATATTAAGAAACCATCTCCTAAATTAAGGAACTTAATGAAGACTGGCCCATGAATTACCTAGTTTTGATATAGGATATAGGAAGATTTCCCCCCACTCATGATATCACAGATTGTAAATAAATGCAGAATGCTATATTTGAAAGATAACTTATCTTTAGAACTTATGGTTCTTTTCGAGAGAATTCTTTATGTTCTCTGTACACTTAATATTATCAGGAGCGTTTTGCACCATTTTAGGGCTATTTATTGCTCATTCCCTGCTGTGGTGTTTGTTCTCACCTTGATTTCAACAAGCTTTTCATATAAGGTGTCATGTACTAGCAGGATCAGGGAGAATGGGAGATGTCCTTATTGTATTCTATTAAAAATAGTAACAACTTTCAAAGACAAACCTGAGATTACTGTTATAATTTAATTAGTTCATTAAAGCTTCATAGGAGTTGCTAAAATCCTATTTCTTTAGCCATACTTTGAAGGCATTTTATAAGTTAAGCATGAGACAGCTATAGCATCATGAAATATAACAGTAATAAAATTAGTCTCTTATGAAAGAAATTAAACTTTCATTAGTTTACAAACATAAGCACAATTTATTTGAAGTAAAGTCATGAGCAAACCTAAATATATTTACATTTGTAATATATTTGTACATAAAATATACTGTATTTACAATACTTGATGCTTTAAAGACAGAACTTAATGTGAAGTGTGCAGCTGGAAATTACAAGACCAGATGGCTCCATAAATCCTAGCAGAAAATATACATCTGTTGACTCTTTGTGAAATTGTTTTATTTGAAGGAAGTTTTATTTAATCAAGTGGCATCATGCCTTACACATAACTTATTTTAGGAAATGGACCACCCGCATTAGGTTTAATCTTCTATTTCTATAATAAATGGAGAGTAAATCATTTCCTGATTGATATTCAAGGCAATGCTTTATGCTCTCTACAAAGTCAATTTTATCCATGGAATTTTGATTTATTTGATTTATAGTACAAACAAATGTGCCATTTATAGAGTTTGAGACATAAACAGATTGGTAATAAGGTCATGTGAATATTGTTTAATTGCCTCTGCAATGCCTATAATATCATGCAAAGACTCTTCATCTATTGATTAGCTGATACAGAAAATTAGCTTACATTGATGTTAAAAATGTCAAGATTGCTGCATTTGCAATTTGTGAGTATAAAATTCTAAAAAGGAAGGCCATCCAACTAAAGAAGAGTTCCCATACTTACTATGGGTAAAAGAGACTCTAAAGAAAATACAGAAAGCAGAAAGGAAAACTAGCTGTAAGATTACATGGTAGGACAAGAAAAAAATGGGCTTAATGTGGGGAGACTCAAGTTCTATCCTTAGCTTAGCTAATTATTAAGTGATGACAAGTCATTGAAACCTTTTCAACTTTTGGTTCCTAATTTTAAAATTAAGTGTTTTGGTTTTGTTAGTTTGTTGTTATTGTTGTTTTTGGAGGCAGAGTCTCACTTTGTTGCCCTGGGTAGTAGAGTGCTGTGATGTCAACCTAGCTCATGGCAAAACAACCTCAAACTCTTCAGCTCAAGGGATCTTTGTGCCTCAGCCTCCTAATTAGTTGAGGCCATGCCACCATACCCAGCTAGTTTTTCTATTTTTAGTAGAGAAGGAGTCTCAGTCTTGCTCAGACTAGTCTGAACTCCTAAACTCAAGCAACCCATCCATCAGAACCCCTAGAGTGCGAGGGTTAAAGGCATGAACCACCATGCCCCATCTTTTAATTTTTTTAAACAAATGATCTTTTAAGTCACCTTTGACTCTGAAAAACAGTAACTAAGATAACTAAGGGAGGAAAAGAGCTTAGGAATTTAATGTGAATGTTTTGTAAGATATGTAAGTGATATAAAAATATTAAATATTAAAGAAAATTTGAGAATTTTTGCTTTATTTTGTATGCCAGTAACTAATATAATATTTTTGGCTTTCTCATTATATTCATTTATTCCTTTATTTATCAGTTTGATTACTGTGATCTTTTGATAATTATAAAATTAACATTAACAGACAAATTTAACATTTGTCTCATGAGGCTTTTCTGTTCCCTTTTCCTTAAAAGCAAAGCAAATCAATCAATATTTTGAATAGTTACCACTTATTAGACAGTTTCCCTAGCCAAGGCTCCGCAGGAGCTCGCTTAGTTCCTCAAACTTTTCTCAGTATTTTCTATGAGTACTTCCTGTTTCCTTGTCCTTACTTCCAGCATCGAATTATTATTTTTCTGATGTCTTAAAAAAAATAACAGCAAATCAAGCAATTGATTCATCTGGTGATCATCCCCTAAACTATCCTAATGTTTATATATGCTTTTTGTGGAATTGTAAGTAATGTTGACATAATGTGGACACACTGTCAATGGAATTGCATTTTCTCATGTACTCAGAGAAACACAAAAAACCTCCTCATGGACAATAGGTAAAATAACCTGTGGCCAGAATCTCTATGATTTTAACCAAAATATTCTTATCCCTACCAGTATTAATCCTTCCAGATTAAAGCACTAAATCATAGGATCCTAGGCATCCATCTGTAATCGAGTCTGCATAGAATCCCCCAGCTTCCCTCTGCCGTGTCTCCGCACCTCTGGTACTACTGGTGCCTGCTTCCCAGAGGAACTTTAGGAAACTTCTAGGTAACCCAAAGCCAAGGAACTTGTATAGGATTATACACAGAATATCTGGAACTGGTCTCTGAAGGAGCGTTAGGTCCCGGACAGGGATGTTCCCTGTTCTTGGTCCCCAGGGTCTGATGACAAAGAGATCACAACACTGAAGCGATCACTGCCAATAGGCATTTATTAGAGAATAAAAGCACACAAACCATAAGGAAAATACGTCTCAAGAGCAAGAGGGGTCCTTTCTTGAGCAGAGAAGAGGTGCCTGAAGTCTGAACAAGTCCTCTTTTATAGCTAAGCTGCCGCGTTTGTCCCGCCTTCTCCCAGGCAGGATTGGCTGTGGCCTCCCGCCTCTGGGGTAAGTGACAGGTTGGGGTTAGCCGCATAACAAACCCTGGATGCGTTTTCAGGAACCTTGGTGAAGTGAAAGGTCACTGCTGTAACTGGGCTCCTCCTGACTCCACCCTTAGCCACGCCCCTTAGTCTTGGGTCGGTATAGGAGAGAAGCTGGCGGGTGGGGCTGTGCATCTCCCCTCTCAGGCCTGGCTGCTCTGGTGGTCAGGCAACTAGGATGCTGGGGACTCGGAGGCAGCATGTTCCCCCAGGAAGGAAGAGGGAAACTGGGGATGGAGACTGTGTCTCCCCTCTCAGGCACATTGCCCAGGGAGGGCAGGACAGACGGAGTGCCAGGGAGCAGCACTGCTGAAGCGCCTCCCCTCTGGGACTCTGGCTTTCAGGGTCACAGCACATGGCTAATGCTGAGGAGGTGGACCCCTTCACAGGCTGCCGCTCCGTGGAGGTGCGAGGCTGCTCTGCCCAGCTGGCCTGCTCTGGTGCAGGGCACCGCCAAGCGGGAGGCCCTGTTAGTAGCCGACTCTAAACCGCCCTTAGATGCACTTGCATGTGTTTGTTTACATGTATTTGCTTATCTTGGCTAAATCACAGTCAGTGCACAAGGACGCAGGACAGCAGAGAACTCGAACCTGTGTCAATTTCTCTCCATGGGAAGAGAAACCCACAAGACAAGAGCAAGAAGTGGGCAATACCGGAATGAACAAACAGCCTAGGGAAGGGAGGAACCCTGAATTGTTAGAGGTTAACTGTGTGGGGGTTTTCCTGTAACAGAAGATCTGTGAGTTTGTTTTTGAGAGAGGAAGGAATATATCAGATTGGACAATTTCTACCCAGTATCTCCGACATGCCTTGATAACTATGGTCACTTTTGGACGTCCTGCTTTAATGAAGATCTTGATCCACTAGTCTTTTGAGAGAGTAATATGTAAAATCAGAATAGTGCAGCAACTTGGAAGAAAACGGGAAGTCTGAAGGGTATCTGTTTAGTGTAAAAGGAAAAACTCATTGGAGGAAAAAACCATCCTCAAAGGATGAGAGATGATGTTGAATCAAAGGATTAGAATTATCCCATGTTTCTCTACAAGGAGAAAATGAACAAATAGAAACCTGCTGAGAAAAGTTGGATCTTAGTACAAGATTAAATGAATCCTAAGAACTTGTCTTTAAATTAAATGGATTCTCAGGTGCACTCATAGCCCAGGGAATTACACCTTTTTTCACAGACTAGAGGACAACAGGGGAACAGATGGCATAATTAAGAGTTAATATCTGTTTTGCTTTTTTCTTGAAGTAACACCTGAGGATCCTTCTAAGAGCTCTTTTCATCTTCAAGAAAACAACAGCAAAAACAATGTTTTATAACTGAATTGCCTTGGCTTTACATCAAACTGGTTTTCTCAGACCTTACCTCGGTGCACCTCAGTGCATGTTCCCATGATAGGGATCATAAAATGACTAAAGAGGAACTTCTGTGACCTTCAACAACTGTCGGACAGGAGCGCTCATAGACTGCTGTGCTCCCCAGAGGGCCCAGCCCTTGACCAGAACCAGCTCAACCACAACCACAGACCAGGGACAGGAAATCCTCATCACGGCAGCAGGTGGGCACGGGACTCACTGGGGAGACTCAGGGAGTGCAGTGCTCTGCTGATGAGCACCCCAAAGATGGGCCTTCCTTGCTCCTTCAGCCCCCAAGGAAGGAATGCAGAAGCCACAGCACGCAAGGACAGGGCAGCACTGAGGACCCCAGGGGGGCAGATCCCAAATCCTCCCCCAGGGGTCGCTGCCCCACTCCTGACTCAGGCTGAGGACTCAGGGAAGCTCGCCTCTGGAAGGGTTTAATGTTCAGCTTTTTAAGGCTGCCCTGAAAGCTTCCACCCTCAAAGCTTGCTGAGGATCTGAACTTCTCAGAAGGCCAAGAATGAATGGAATAGGTGGGCTGCCTTCCTGCTCTAGCCTGCAGGAGGCTATTGTCACAGCCCCTCTCTGAGAGCCTGTCACCATCCATTAGGTTTCTGTCATGGAGACAACCTGGACAATCTGACCTCAACCTCATGATCCCAGAGAAAAAAAAAGTCACAGTCTAAGAAAGGGTCCAAACAGTCAGAGAGAGGAGGATGTTCAGTCAGAACATGACCATGGCAGAGAGCAGCCCGAAGAATGTCTGATTAAAATAACAGCACTAACACAGAGATTTAAGGCACTGCAGACACTGCAGGAGAAGATGTCCTGAAGCTTGCACAGGTGACGTTGAAACTAAGAAATTAAATAGATAAACTTAGGATGGTAATATACATCAATAGATATATATCTATATACATACAAATAAAGGAGGATGGTCGCTTTTGAGACTGGTTAGTGAATCTGATATTAGTGGTCATGTACAAACAACATATCACAATGCTTAGCAAAAATATAAAAGATATGGGAATAAGAAGGAAAAAAAAAAGAAATTTGGAGGGCAGATCCTGGACACTAAACACTCAAAGAATTTTTCAAAAGGAAAAAAATATATTTGGAGGATACTTACAAATAAATAATAATTAAGGAAGCTACAAATTTCTCTTCATTAAAAACATGTATAGTCTGTGAACTGAAATTGCTCACTAAGTTTGAGACTTGGTTGATACGAAACGATATCCCTCAGTGTATTCTAATTTAATTCTAAAACTCTGAGAAAAAGAAAAAAAAGATCTTACAGAATCCCAGCAATTTCTTGTTTTTTTTTTTTTTTTTTTTTTTTTTTTTTTTTGAGACAGAGCCTCAAGCTGTCCCCCTGGGTAGAGTGCTGTGGCATTACAGCTCACAGCAACCTCCAACTCCTGGGCTCAAGCGAGTCTCTTGCCTCTGCCTCCCAAGTAGCTG
>CAUYTI010068565.1:0-14445 GCA_963575145.1 Galago senegalensis | reverse complement strand
GAGGCAAGAGACTCGCTTGAGCCCAGGAATTGGAGGTTGCTGTGAGCTGTAATGCCATGGCACTCTACCCAGGGGGACAGCTTGAGGCTCTGTCTCAAAAGAAAAAAAAAAAAGAATAATATCCCCCAAATGGGGGCAGGTAAGTAATGAACAGTAGAATGTTGAGTACTATTTCAACTGAGCAGTGGGTGGCGAGTGTGGCTCAGTGGGTAGGGTGCCAGCCCCATATACGGAGGGTGGCAGGTTCCAACCCAGCTCTGGCCAAACTGCGACAAAAAATAGCAGGGTGTTCTGGTGGGCGCCTATAGTCCCAGCCGCTTCAGAGGCTGAGGCAAGAGGATCGCCTAAGCCCAAGAGTTTGAGGTTGCTGTGAACTGTGATACAATAGCACTCTACAGAGGGTGATAAAGTAAGATTCTGTCTCTTAAAAAAAAAAAAAAAAACACCGAGCAGTGAGTGCATAGAGTTCATTATTATTCTCTCCCCTTTGTGTAAACTAGACATTTTCCATTGTAAAAGTTTTTCAAAAATCCAAACCAGGGCACCTGTTGCTCAAAGGAGTTGGGCGCGGGCCCCATATGCTGGAGGTGGTGGGTTTGAACCCAGCCCCAGCCAGAAACTGCAAAAAAAAAAAAAAAAAAAAAAGCTAACATTACCATGCCATGCTGGGGACCCAGTCGTGCCCACAACTTGCCTTGTCCCTGTCACATCTTTTCTCCACAAGCTGTTCTGGGATGATATGCACCGAGGAGGGAAAGAAAGAAGGCTCAGTAACTCACACATTGTCCCCAAATCTCAGAACTCCAGGAAATGGCTGGGCCTTACAGAATCCTAAATTTCCTTGAGTTCATTAGCCCACAACAATCTTAAGACCAAAACCCTTTGTGAGACTGCACAATCGTTTTCAAAGGGCAAACTTGAATCTAGCCCTGAAAGGTAAAAACCCACCCCAGGAGTAAGGGAGTTATTTGCAACAATGTCCAGGATGGAGGTGGCCTTGGAAGCCAGTCCCAATCTTTCCCAGCCTGGCTCCGCCAGAGGAGGAGAGAATGAAGAAGTTATACCTGAAAAATGATTAACTGGCTCAACAAGGGTCTCTGATACATGTTTATATATACTGTATAATTACATGATGCCTAAAATTTGCTTCAAAATAGTACGTTTTTAAAAATAAGGATGTGGAGAAATCAAAATCAAAACCTTCATTGCAAGTTCTCAACTTTGCTGGCAGGGAATGTTAGCAGCCTCCATGAAAAAGCAGGTCACTGAAAGGTCAAATACAGACTCGTTATATGATCAGTGCATTAAGCTTAATCTTCTGTCTTTTGATGCTTTGACATCTGGAGCCTTCCTAATGCTGGAGGAACTGACCCTCTGAGGGTGAGCTAATTCCCAGAAACAAACAGCTTTGTTTCATGAAATTCAAACATGGTAAAAGCAAGATTCTTAGCATATCATTTCCTAAAATATGTACAGCCACATGAAAATCAAATATTGAGTGTGCGTGTGATATATAGAGAGAGTTGCTTAATAAACATTGTAACTTAGTGCTCTGTATGAACCTGGTTGAAATCTCACTGGACTCAAGATGACTTTCTCAGTGTCTTGCCCTCCAGCCTTCTAACCACACCTATGTCTTGTGAGATGACTGTACCCTGTACACACTTTTTCTGACAGCAGTCTCCACTGCTCCTACCCCTGGAGAGGGCCCCAGTCTTCTTCCTTTGACACATATACCCTTTAATTCCCCACAGC
Source organism: Galago senegalensis (assembly GCA_963575145.1). Taxonomy (NCBI): domain Eukaryota; kingdom Metazoa; phylum Chordata; class Mammalia; order Primates; family Galagidae; genus Galago; species Galago senegalensis. The sequence goes on along the minus strand of CAUYTI010068565.1, from coordinate 12,690 downwards.
TCACCTGAGGTCAGACCATAACAACCAACAGAGTATAGTGAACATTAAGAAACCATCCAGGGCTCGGCACCTGTGGCTCAAGCGGCTAAGGTGCCAGCCACATACACCTAAGGTGGCGGGTTTGAATCCCCAGCCCGGACCCGCCAAACAACAATGATGGCTGCAACCAAAAAATGGCCAGGTGTTGTGGCGGGTGCCTGTAGTCCCAGCTACTTGGGAGGCTGAGGCAGGAGACTCGCTTGAGCCCAGGAGTTGGAGGTTGCTGTGAGCGTGATGCCATGGCATTCTACCCAGGGGGATAGCTTGAGGCTCCGTCTCAAAAAAAAAAAATGTGTATTTTGTTTTAATTTTTATGTGCATATTTCACAAAAAAATACTTTAAAAATTCAAATTCTACCTCTTGCTAGTAGTTGCATTAATGTTTGTTACATTAGTCTCTCTCTTTTTTTCTCTCAGCCTCAGCTTTCCCATTTATAAAATGGAGCTACAACCTGCATCAAAGACTGTGTCCTCCTACAATACAATATCCCCCTGCTCACACCTGCAATCCAGCACTCTGGGAGGTGGAGGTGGGTGGATTACCTGAGTTTAGGAGTTCAAAACCAGCCTGAGCAACAGCAAGACCCTGTCTTTAAAAATAGCTGGGCACTGTGGCGGGCGCCTGTAGTCCCAGTTTCTTGGGAGGCTGAGGCAAGAGGACGGCTTGAGCCCAAGAGTTTGAGGTTGCTGTGAGCTATGATGCCATGGCACTCTACTGGGGAGAACAAAGTGAGACTCTGTCTCAAAAAAGAAAAAGAAAAAAATACAATAGTTTCCCCTTATCTTCTGTTTTACTCTCCACATTTAACTGAGGTCTGAAAGTAAGCAAAGTACAACAAAATATATTGAGAGAGAGAGAGAGACTAGACTACATTCCCATAATTTTGATTACAGTATATTGTTATAATCGTTCTACTTTACTGTTAGCTATTGTTGTTAATCTCTTACTGTGCCTAACTTATAAATTAAACTTTATCATAGGTATTTGATAGACAGATAGATAAAAGCATAGTATATATAAGATTCTGTACTCTACATAGTTTTAGGCATCCACTCAGTAGGGTCTGGGAACATACGTTCTCCAGGATAACAGGGCACTACTATATTGCATACAGCATGCAGTGCAGTGTCTAATACATGATAGATAATTTTAAAATGCTGATTTCCTTCCTCCTCCCCCAACTATGTAGCATGACTACAGCCAGAGACGAGAGGACAACCTCTATGAGAGTCATGCATTTAGGAGTCTCTTGCATGAAGTCTCTGACTCACGCTCCGAGACCATCCTACACAAAAGCACTGTTGACTGGACAGTGTGATTATCTCCTGTTCTTTCTGGAAGTCATGACATCTGTCAGTTTCGTCACCTGAGGTGTAGGGCAAAGTGAAGCTCATTCAATAATGCTTATCTCTAAACCAGCCTCATGCCAAGAGTCAGCAATTGGCAAAGAGTTTCTCCCCACCCCTTTTACTCTGTCCTTGGGTCTAGAGAAAGCGAACCTGTAGCCTTTGACCCCTCCTGGTAAGCACTGCTGGGTCATAGCAAATGACGGTAGAATTTTTTTTAAGAATTCATCCTGAATCGAGATCTCTTTAAAATAATGCCGTGGAGCGCCTATTTTTATATGTATATACGTGTATAGGTGTGCATATATGTGTGTTTGTGTGTGTGTATATACCTGCTGTGCAGATCTCATGAGTTAGGCATCAAGGTTTGTCCCTTAATAATAAAACTAAAACAATAATTGTGGGCGGAGCCTGTGGCTCAGAAGGGTAGGGCACCAGCCCCATATGCCAGAGGTGGTGGGTTCAAACCCAGCCCCGGCCAAAAAAAAAAAAAAAAAACCTGCAAAAAAAACAATAATTATTAAGATATCTTGAGTGATTATTAAACCTGCCAAACATTTCAGATGCCCTATTTTGTTTAACCCTCCCACAATAATAAGTCATATTTTTATCCTCTGTCTTACAGATAAGTCATTTGGGCCTTAGAGAGGTTATAACTTGCCCAATGTCAGCTGGTAGAGTGTGGAGACATTTACCATGTTTCTAAATTTATGTAATGATAAGATCTGGGTGGAAATGGTAGCTATGCATACACTCATGCATACAGACCAGCAGACATGCCACATTTCCATTTTGCAATGGCTGACTGTTCCAAAAAAGGTATGTCTAACTCAAATCATTTATCCAGGGCTGATGGCCACGTGTCAGAGAATTGACAAATAACCTCGATGATTTCCCCTAATCAATGAGCATTAAGTTATCACAGTAAAACTGTGATGATGGAGGAGCACTTTAGAACCCCAGTTATCACACGTGCATTTTACAGCCAGGTTGCTCCACCATCCAAAGGAAATAAAATTACGAAGAGCACACAAAATTAGCTGCTGGTAGGGCCATAGAGAATCTGTCTGTGTGGCCACAAGCAATGCTTGACCCAAAACCATTAAGATCCCCTGCTGCAAATTTGGAATCAAAACAAAGAATGATTTGGGTCTCTGAGTCAGCCAAAAGTGTAACACTCAGGAACTCTGCGGAAACAATATGCCCTGAGCCTGGAGGAGCAGAGAAACCCCTTCACCAGAGAGCGAGCTGGAAAGCCATTGTGCAAAAAGAAGCAGGGGAGGAGGGTAGGAAAAAGAGCTCTGCGGGTGTGCTGGTTCCCAGCCCCTCCGGGAGCCCACTGCACCCCGGCCCTGGACCCCGATCCTATCCTGTCATCTGTTATGTTCCTATCCATGTCAGTGGTTGGCTGCTTTTCATCTTAAACCATTCTGAATGGAAAGAGGCGGTTCCAGGGAAGATTCTCCCTATTCCTGTAGGGAAGCTTAGAGGAGAGGCAGAGCCACTGGGCACCCCTCCGGGTCTGCCTTGGCTGAGGCCCCTTACACGCCACCCGAGCTTCCCTTTTCAGCTCCTCCTGTGTCTTTGAGGGTTGCTTCGTGGCACATCTCTCTAGCACCATCCTGCTGCCCTAGTCCCAGGATTAGCATATGGGGCCCATTTTACAATGAACAGGATGGACCCCCAACCTGCCCTTTTTAAGAACAACCCCCCCCCCCAGAGTACAATAAGCTAAATGGGTAGAGATGGGCATGACAGAACTCTGGGCTATTTTCCAAAAAAGAATGGGAGGCCCAAGCATGTTATTAAATACAAAGAAAGGGTGACAATGAAAGGATAGAGACATGTGCATATTGAAATCACCTGGAGTAAAGTTTAAAGTCATGATGCTATGGCCCCACCCCCAGAGATTCTGAGAGAATTAGTCTAGGGCCTCAGCATCAGGATTTTTAAAATGCCCCAGCTTTCTAGGTAAGTCTACTGGGCAGCCAAGGCTGAGAACCACTGATCTAAAGGGAATACATTGTTGGCAGGAAGTTGGGCAGGTTTTAGGAAAAACTAAAGGTGATAAGAACTATTTTGATTAAAACTATTTTTTTTTCCTGAGACAGAGTCTCACTATGTTGCTCTCACTAGAGTGCTATGCCATCACAGCTCACAGCAACCTCAAACTCTTGGGCTTAAGAGATTCTCTTGCCTCAGCCTCCCAAGTAGCTGAGACTACACATGCCTACCACAACACCTGGCTATTTTGTTGTTGTCATTGTTGTTTAGCAGGTCCAGGCCAGGTTTGAACCCACCAGGCCCAGTGCATTTGGCCAGTGCCCTAACCAGTGAGCTACAGGTACTGAGTCTGATTTAACTTTCATTCTCCACAGCACTGGCAAGTGGCTTAACATTTATGACCCTAGATGTTTTTCAACTAAGAAAACTAAAGCTAGCTGGCCACAGTGGCTCATGCCTGTAATCCCAGCATTCTGGGAGGATTGCCTGAGTGGATTGCCTAAGCTCAGGAACTTGAGACCAGCCTGAGCAAGAGCAAGATTCCATCTCTACTAAAAATAGAAAAACTACCCAGACATGGTAATGCACACCTGTAGTCCCAGATCCTGGGGAGGCTGAGGCAAGATGATTGTTTAAGCCTAGGAGCTGGAGGTTGCTGTGAGCTATGATGCTACTGCATTTTACCAAGGGCAACAGAGGTGAGACTGCTTCAAAAAAAAAAAAAAGAGAGAGAGAGAGAGAGAGAAGAGGGGGAGAGAGCGAGAGAAAGAAAGAAACAAGGTAAGGCTTGGGGAGATGAAAAATCTCTCTTAAAAACAGTTCCTAAATCACAGAATTTGTGTATTTCCTGATCCACCGGGCAGTCTCAGCCTTCCATGTGCCTCAGCATCTCGGGCGCATGTACCAACAATGCATTTGGCCCTGTGCCCAGCAATTATATTCCATGGGTTTAAAGTGATTCAAGAGCACTCTAGGCTAGTCCAACATGGGTGGATCAAAGGGTTTTGAGAGTCTCCTGACTGCTGTTTCCTGTGGCACAGTACCCAAATATAGGAGATACTAAAGAAAAAGGAGGGACGGGGAGGGGGGTCAGGAGAGGTAAGAGGAGAGGGGTAGATTTGGGACTTGGCTACAATAATAACTGAGACAGCTGTGATGCAATAGTTAAAATTATTAAAGTAGGGTGGTACCTGTGGCTCAGTGAGTAGGGTGCTGGCCCCATATACCAAGGATGGTGGGTTCAAACCCGGCCCCAGCCAAACTGCAACAAAAAAAACAGCCAGGCATTGTGATGAGCACCTGTAGTCCCAGCTACTTGGGAGGCTGAGGCAAGAGAATCACCTAAGCCCAAGAGCTGGAGGTTGCTGTGAGCTGTGATACCATAGCACTCTACCAAGGGTGACAAAAGTGAGACTCTGTCTCTAAAAAAAAAAAAAAAAAAAAAATTATTAAAGTAAATGCTTCACATATCTGTGGGGCTTGCCCATCGTAGATGTCTTTGGATGTCAGTGAGGAACTCTGAAGCCCTGGGGTTTAGAGGCGGGGAAGAGACAGAGCCAAGAGCTGGAAGCAGATGAGGTGGATGAATTCTCTTGCAGAGCCACCAAGGTGGCTTAGATAACAGCAACAGAAGCTTCAGCTCCAAGGACAGGTCTCCTGAGCACAAAGGCGTTCTTGTTACATACCCGTGCGTTATAACTTGAACAAAAACACCTTTGAATAAAAACATCCATTAACATACATAAAATTGCAGAGGGTCAAGCCTGAAATTCCGGCTGGCATTTTAGTTCTGCTTTATAAATAGTACTGTCTGCAGGAAGGATTTCATACTTAAAGAAAAGGTCATAGGCAAAGTGGTAAGGACAAACCAGATTGGAAAATTAAATGTCTCCCGCAGAAGCAGGAGAGAATCAGTCCAAGTTAGATACCGTTGCCTTCTCCCCCAAATTTCCGTATTAAAAAAATAATTTTCAAGCCCCAGTGGCACACAGTATTTTATCCCACCCCACCTGTGGCCAGTGAAGGAATCCGGAAAGTCCCTCAGAGTCTGTTGCCTGCCAAGGGCAGAATTGCTTGTAATGCTGACAAGGGCCAACCTGCATCTCTCCCTGCTTCTCCCTCCTCCCCAGTTCTCTACCACCTTCATGAAGGGCCTGTCAGACGGAGTGAAAGCCACTAAAGAGGGACCCAGAGCTGTAACTTCAGTGAATCTTTCCTCTTACAGCCAAGCATATTTGGACGCAACTGGCCTGCCAAGGACTTTCAACACGTGTTTGTTGAATGAATGAACGAACAAATGAATGAATAGGTGAAGGAATATATTAACACAAGGACAGCCTGTGAATCAACATTAATAACGTTATACAGCTGGGAAAAAAGACACATGCTTTGCACCACTCAGAAATCCTGTAGTACCTCCTCAATAAACCACCATTAAATGGCAGGGGGGAAGTACTGTTTGTGACCCTGGCACATAGGCCCAAAATTCTAGGGCCATGTTTCCAAAATTTGCCTGCTACTAAGACACGTCTGGTGTTCTTAATACAAATCCCCCGGCACCCGCCTTGGAGATTCTATTTCTGCAGATTTGTGGATTTCCAAGTCTGGAAATCTACATTTGCAAAATTTCTAAAGACTCTAGGACCAAGATATGAAAGTAATTTGCTATTTTTCTATAATATAGTGGAGTTTGACCAATTCATTCGTCTATTCATTCATTCAACAAACATTAATTGATTTTCTACTATATCCTAAGGAGAGCTAGGCACTGGGCAGCATGACTAAGAACGATAAGGTTCCTATCTTTGCCAGGATGACCCTGGGGGACATTTGAAACTCCTCAATTGGAACATGATAACAACTCTTCAGCATCTAAGACCAGGAGCTATGTACATCTTTATACAGCTCCTAGACTAATGGATGAGAAAGGGGAGAGGATACACAGAGAGAGATCTCTGCACTAATGCTTATTTTCTTCACATCACCAACACCTGAGGTGGTGTGGCCTGAGCAGGGAAGCAGTGAGGGTCACTCCTGTGGCAAGAAGTAGCAACTGGGTCAGGGCTAATGCTACCCCCTGACCTCCAGAACAGGAATATGCATCTCCCATGCAGGACCTGTGGGACTTGACTTAGCAGAGTTTCCAGAAAATAAATGTTATAATTACTGCAACAGATGAGTGATGCTTTCATTGCAGGATGAAAAGCTTTTGCTGAGAAAGCCTCCTCAGAGAGGTGGTGGAGCCCTTGGGGCCATGCGTGTTTCCTTCTTTATCTCCAGGAGGTCAAAGCTATCAGGTTTGTAGTTAGAGAGAAGAATTGGAATTTCAGTTTTTCCACTTACTTATTGTGTTAGTCAAGGTAACTCCTTCACCTTTAGTTTTCATGTCCCTCACGATGGTCAAATGATGAAATATATGTAAAGTGCTCAGCCATATCACTAGTAAGCAATCCTCAAGCTATCACTGTTTTCATTTTCATGGATATCAAAAAAAGCATAGCAAAAATCTGTATCTACATTCACCTGTATCTATGGACATCAGCTTTAAAAAAAAAAACCGCAATGAGATGTCACTGTTAGAGTAGCTACCATCAAAAAGGTAAATGATAACAAGTGCTGTCAAAACAGCAGAGAAATTGGAATTCTTGTGCACTGTCAGTAGAATGTAAAATGGTACAGCTGCTATGGAGGTTCCTAAAAAATGTAAAAGTAGAACTACCGTGATCCAGAAAAAAAAAAAAGAGCAACAATTAAAAATAAAAAAATAATCCTTACCTTCTGGATTATGTATGTATTTATTTATTTATTTTGAGACAGAGTCTCACTATGTTTCCCTTGGTAGAGTGCCGTGGCGTCACAGCTCAGAGCAACCTCAAAGTTGCTCTGGGCTTAAGTGATTCTCTTGCCTCAGCCCACCACAATGCCTGGCTATTTTTTTGTTGCAGTTGTCGTTGTTGTTTAGCTGGCCTGGGCCAGGTTCAAACCAGCCTCCGTGTATATGGCCAGTGCCGTAACCACTGTGCTACGGGAGCCAAGCTTCCTTCTGGATTTTTTGCACACAAGATATTCATTAAAAGCTTTCCTCATTTCAAGGTTGTAATGGTGAGGACCTGGTGGGGTAAGCACTGTCCGAGGAGGATCCCTGGAAAAACAAGGTTGAAGGCATGTTTCTGGGGGCTCTGCTTTTGTCTCTCATCCCTGCCTGGTGAGAATTGTTTGACACGCAAAGTTTGAATACTGGTTAATTATTTACAGTACATGTAAGTACTGATTCTTAAGCTAAAATGAGAATGGAAGAGGTGTGGGGGTGTTGGTGGATCACAGAACTTAAACTCTAAGGAAAAACATGATTTCAGTGGGTGAAGGAAAAACCTAAGGAATTGGGGACAAGATGAAAGCAATGAGGATGTGGGGTAAGGAGAGTCCCCGTAAAAAAGATAAAATGATGGAAGACATCATTTTAAATGATGGCAGGACATCCTTCTCACATCCGTGGGCATTTTGAGCATTGCCTGGGTCTCGCTCTGGCATTGAATCCTGCTGGGTCATTTATTCACGGGTTCTTTCATTCACTGACTCAACTAAACACCTTTTACACAGCTGCTCCTCATAGCAGATAGAGAATAAATTAGTGAACTGGATTGTCAGGTTGTTCCATTTAATGACTGGCTTTGGGCAGGTCTATGCCTTAATTTACTAATCGGTAAAATGAATATCACAGTAGTACTTACTCACAGATCCACAGTAAGGATTAAATTAACACTATGCACGTTTGGTGCTACGAGTGCCCAGCACATGGGAAATTCTCTATAAAATGTTAGCTTATTATTAACACAAAGCCATTTGGGTGTCTAACTAGGAATGCTAATTTTAGGTGAATATCAGACCTTTCCTTCACACCTCCCCTCACACAAACACTCCACTTCATGGTCTCATGATTTAGAGTCAGCTCGGCTCTCCCAGACTTCAACACCCCAGAGCTTTTTCCTTTTCATTCTCCTGTATTTATCTATACCTCACATAACATTCTCTTGTTTAACCTCATTCCCATTCCTTTCTTTTGTTTTAGCAGCTTTAGAATTCCTGTTTTTGTTCAGAGTGTCCATTTTATTCTCATACTTCTTGCCCCCTATACAGTAATGAGTCCTTGCTTCTCTAACATCTATGACCAGAGACAGTTAAAAAAGCCTGAATAGGCTCAGCGCCCATAGCACAGTGGTTGTGGCACCAGCCACATACACCAAGGCTGGTGGGTTTGAACCCAGCCAAGGCCTGCTATACAACAACAACAGCTGCAACAAAAAAATAGCCAGGTGTTGCAGCAGGCATCTATAGTCCCAGCTACTTGGGAGGCTGAAGCAAGAGAATCGCTTAAGCCCAAGAGTTTGAGGTGCTGTGAGCTGTGATGCCACAGCACTCTACTGAGGGCAACATAGTGAGATTCTGTCTCAGAAAACAAAACAAAATAAAACAAAAACATAAAAAGCCTGAATAAAAAGTGCTTGCTAGACTTTATTTTCTTTCATTCTCATCATTTCTTCTGACATGACTTTTTGTTCTTAAAATCTATGATACAGGTTAAAAATGTCTGGTTTATTTTAAGCTGATTAATAGATTTTACTTCATTCTTATTTCCCTGAACTGATGATTCCCACAGGACTCAACACAAGATTTACTGATATTTAAACTCTGTCTGCAATTTTCTACAAATATCCCTGTCCCCATTTACCTATCATAGAGACTGGAAATCTCATCAAATTCCTGGGATTTCACCAGGGCATTATAAAGGTTAATGAGGCAATTTCCCAGCGATTTTTTGAGAGCAGAGAATGTATTGATATTATCATTACAAGATTATTAGAGACTTCCAGTGCTTATAAAATAGCAAACACTTTCCCCAGACTATGAAATAAAAACTTTTACTTTTAATTTTTCAGATTTTGTGAATTCATTGTCTTTCATTTACAGTTTTAAGATGGAATTCTAAAAGTCTTATGCAAATTAGAACATAAATGCAAACATTTTCACATATTTATGTGTGTACATAATACTTATCTGTATATACCTCATCAGTGGTTTTATATATAATGCTAAAAACTTCTTCCAGACAAAAGTTCCTGAAGGAACAAACATGAAGGATTTGAGAAAGGAACACAGCGTCCATTACACCCTCAATCTGATCCGTGAATTATCTCTAAGGCATCTGACAAATGCTATCCTATGTTTACATCTCTCCATCGACAACTGCTTCCTTGTTGCAAGCTTTCCATCATGGACAGCTCCTCCTTCTGCCAGGAAAGTGCTGGGTCATGTTGCCGCCTCTCCCCCAAAATGTCCGACTCTTCTTCCGTCTTCACTAGTGGAAAATCTGCTTTCTGCTTTACTGAGGAAATTGAACCCATTGGAAGAGAACCTCTACGATCTCCATCACCATCTAGTCTGTGTTCTCTCCTCTTTCTATGACTAGATGAGCTCTCTGTGCCTCTAGCCAAGGCTACCCTCTCTCACCTACTTCAGATGCCAGACCAGCATTCTCCTCTCTGTCTTGTATCATCCATTTTTCTTTCTCTAACTAAATTACTCCCATCAATGCACAAGCATATTGTTAATTTGCCCATCTGAAAATAACTTTTTAAATCCCACACATCACATCTGAGTTCTTGCCTCCACCACTCCTCTGAAGCCGCTCATCTCAAGGTCACCAGTGTCCCCCACAGAGGTGAACTTGATGATCATTTCTCAGTCCTCACCTTACTTAACTTAGCAGGAGAATTTGACACTCTCTCGTCCTTAAATACCCTCTCCACTTGACTTCCAGGAGATTACATCTGCCCAGTTTTCCTCCAACTTTCCTAACTGCTCATTTCAGTCTCCTCTGTTGGTTCTGCCTTCAAAATACATCACGTCTTGCTCCACCTCACTGGCCCAGCCTTATCTCAGCTCCAATCATCTCTCACCTCCATATTGCTGTTTGCCTCATAACTGATCTCTCTGCTATTCTTCTGCTCAAAACACTCCAGTGGCCTCCCATCCCCTTTAAAGTAAAAGCTGGTCATGACTGTGTCCCCCAGGCCCAGAGTGATGTGATCTGGTATTATCTTTCTAATCTATTCTCTCCTACCACTCTCCCCTTGTGCACTCACTCCAGGCACAGCAGCCTCCTCGCTGGTCCTTGAGTTCACTAGGCCTACTTCACGCCTAGGCCTTTGCTTCTTTTTCCATGCTGTCCAAAAGGCCACTTTGTGCATTTCCCTACTCACAAGAGTTACCATCTCAGTAAGGCCTTCAGTGGCCATCCTATCAAACAGAAGCTCACACCCCCCCAATTCATATCTCCCCCTTTCTACCTCTTTCTTCTTTTGCATTTTTCATATCTACTTACATTTCACTCATTTGTTTATTATCTGTCTTCTATGTTAGAAGGTAAGCTCCATTAAAATAAAATTTTTTTATTGACTTTGTTTACTATTTTATCCAGTGTCTAGAACTATGTCTGGTAAAGAATAATCACTCAAAAAAAAGAAAAAATCACTCAATATAAATACAATAGAACGTCCATCCTTGACCATCTTTCTACTTTGACCACCGCCCTGAGTTGACCTTATTTCATAGACTGAACATGTACCACCTGTACTCAGCAGAAGGTCCATACATTGACCACCTCCATTGATTGGCCAGTTTGTTACAGTCCTTTGGTTGCACAACTTACAGAAGATCTACTGTATTTTCTGAATAAATGAAACAAATTAATAAATTAGTTTACTGTAATTAGTATGTTATTAAGAAAATGAAACCCAAATATTGGCATCAAAGCACCTCTTTGCTATGGATTAGGCCCTCTGTGTGCCCTGTAAGTGTCTGCTGTTGCTACAGCACCGGGCTGGTTGGCCTTCACCTCAACTCCACAGCATCACACACTGATGTAGCTTAGTACGTGATCAGAGAGAACTGGCTCTTTACCAGGAGTTTGCCAATCTCATGGCTGTTATCTAATCAACAGAGACAAATAGGATTTTGTCCTTTTTCAATATTCAACTAGGTTATCAGGTCTCAATCTTTCTGCCTTTTGCCTCTCAGTCCTGTTCCCATGTCCAGATGGGGATGGCTTCTATTCAGCCTTAATTAAACTCTTAAGGAACTGGCTGTGTTATGATTTTCTACTTCTGTGGTTGGTTCTCAGTGTCACCCTGAGCATAAACATTTAAGTATGATATCACTCACCATTCAACAAACATTTAGAGAGCTATACATTTCTAGACATAGTATAGTGGAGGCAAAAATAAATAAGGCCTAGTCCTTGCCTTTGAGGAGATCAAAGTCTAGAGGGCAGGAGAGATTGTGACAAAGGGTTAGGGGAGCACTGAGCAGACAGCAATGAAATCTGCAGGGGGGAAATGAGTTTTAAAGGATGACGAGGTGCTTTCCAAAAAGGGAAAGTGCAGTCTACTCAAAATAACTGCACAAGAGTCTCCCCACCCACAATGTCCCCTGCTTCATCTGGTACAACACAAGAGTCTCTTTCTGCTTATCTTGAAGCGGAACAGAGTTCCAGTGCTCCAGTTAAATTAACTTGATTTTTACCTCCCTCTTACTGGTGAAGAAAAAAATGAAATAAAAATGATTTTCTTCTTTACACATTTTTACATGTTTCCAAGTCATAGGTTTGATCCATCCCCGGGAATTTCCCTCTGTGGTGATCATCAGCCTAGATGAAATAATTACAAGTACGTGCTTGCTAGATTTTCTACCTTGAACTCACAGACTAGTAGAACTGTGACTTTGGAGACCGGCTTTTCCCATGTTTGAGCCTTTCCACTGTTGAGGAAGCCAAGGCTGAGAAGGTGACTGCCCTCCCTAAGCATGCATGTTGACTTAGATCACCCTGTCTCTCAACAGGACCTAATATGAAGACAAAGACATCTCAAGTGCATACATCAATTCATGTAACTTATTTCCAGCATAATCCAAGCCAGTCTTGGTTCCCTCCAGACTTGAAATAGGCAACATCCCCCTGTCCACGCCCCTCTTTCCTTCAGCTGTTTTGGTTGCAAAAGGCCTTTGCAGCCTGGAAAAGCCTAAAGTCTCACCTAATTACTTTCTCAAAACTTAAATTCCTTGAGTCACCCCAACCTCTGATTTTAAAGAGGCTCCAGGCTCGGTGCCTGTGGCTCAAGCGGCTAAGGCGCCAGCCACATACACCTAAGGTGGCAGGTTCGAATCCCCAGCCCAGGCCCGCCAAACAACAATGATGGCTGCAACCAAAAAATGGCCAGGCATTGTGGCGGGCGCCTGTGGTCCCAG